>LD351718.1:57469-67510 GCA_001465055.1 Ptychodera flava | reverse complement strand
CTTCATCGGTTGCACCTTCTTGAGGGCGTTGTCAAACGAGTTTGCCAAGTGCATCATTGGCGATCGTTGCGTAGCCTACAATGGAGAGTGTCTAAACAACGGTTTGCATGTCTGCTGCGTTTTTGAATTATCATTACGCGTGGGGAGTGAACATTTCACACTCTTGTTTGTGTAAGCATTGAAAATATCTTTTTCCTTAAATGAGTAAACGCTGATTATAGAGGCAATTTTTTTAATTCAAACATTAGTAATTATACTGTAATTTGTTTTTCTTACCCTATTTTTGCAAAGTGGTGGCTCATTTAAGTCTCGATCATGAGAGTGAACGGTTTAAATTTTCTTCAAAAATTTGCGAAAATGTTTAAATCTTTGGTTTCACGAAGACGCCTACTACCACCGTCAGGCATAAGGAAATGAAGAGAAAACTGTATAGTTCTTCTACGTAAAATACTGATATATTACACATATCTTTACAACAAATGCTGACGACAATGTCACGTTTCCTGTTACAGTAAGGCGGTCTCCTCCTGTTATTTTTATAAGTATTTGCTCGTCTTCACCAGATGCTTCGAATCATTTTTGTACCTGACCCACCGCTGGCCATTATTAGAAACGATGTCACTTGAAACCGTAACACATGCGTGTTTTACATTCTGTAAGACTTTATTAATCGATACACAAGAACCTCTCAAAGTGCTTCCATCTATCCATCCATACATCCGTTTGCACCCTTACATCCACGGTAAATACAAATTAATGTTTTTTTTTCAATATCCTCAACTTCCAGAATTACAATCTCCACCCGTACCGCAAGAATACAGGGAGCTGATGTTCGGACAACCGGCCATCTTAGAATGCCTGGTAGAGACTCCATCATATGCCACTGGAAGATGGTTACGGTTCGACGGGCAAAACAAGACCCAGCTTATTGACAACTTTGGAAGTGTAGAGAGCGGTTACGAACCTACAGGTGATAAAAATCGCGGTGAACACAACTTGTTCATAGTGAAAGTCGCCCGGGGAGATCAGACTGTGTTCGGCTGTTCCCACATCCATCGAACACCCCAGTGGTATTATGTAAATATCACTGTAGTAGGTAAGTTACATGACAGCCGGGTTTTACAAATGTGTGAATGATTGGCGTGAAAATGTTCCTTAAAATCGAAGGAGATCGGTTTGAGAGCCAGTCAAAATACATATTCTGGGAACGGTAGCTTTACACTGTACATAGTTGAAAGTGAGCATTTAACAGGGTGCATTAAAATGTTCAATAGATTGAAGTGAACACATAGTAGTGATGTTTATGTGGAGTTCCGACACTGTTTTATCAAAGTCATTGAATAGGGAATACCTTACAACGTTAAGGAGTACCCCATGTTTAACAGGTCGAAGGACTACCATGTTCGTAGTGAACCAAGTATTCTTCTGCAGAGACAAACCTCGTTTCACGTTTCTCATTTCAACTAGACGCCGTAGACTCGTCTGCCGAGGTTCCGAGCTTTTCGTTTCTGGAGATGTTAACGTTGCTGGCATGCTGTGTGTCGCTACTCTCAAAGGTAATAAACGTCCATTTATTAATTGTGCAAAATGTTACTTCATCTTATCTAACTCCAGCATAAAATCTACACAGTTGAATGAGACAATAAGTTTTGGATTCGAGGTGTCCCTTTATCATTACACAACAAACTAAAGATTTTTTTTCTGTATATCGGATAAAGTTTTCACAACTTCCTAGGCCAGTCTGCTTCGAGCCCTACGAAAAATGTATCCATCGAAATAACTTATACCTTTCAGCCTTGCAACCCCTAAGTAATCATGGCATTTAGATTGTAATATGACAGATTTTTGTAGCAAAGAGATCACGCCGTTCTAGTTAAAGCTGTCAGCGACTCACTGATTTTCAGACTATCCTTTGGTTTTGAAAATTATTATCAGAACTTTGCCATGACGACATTGTTTGTGTGTCGTGATGTGTGCGATTTGAAATGGACTTTCTCTTGAAAGTAGAAAAATGACTGAGCTTGAAATGAAATGATAATGACAATTGCAACTACTCTGCAAGATCTACCGGCCATGTAGCAAATTATAAAGTAGTAGTGAAGGTATAAAACGCCAAATACAACCGAGAATTAGCGTTCATAAACATGTCAGGCCTGTACGTTATTACAGCCTACGTGTTCGCATATGTCGTCTGCAATATAATTTATTGATAAGCTCAGTCAACATACATTTAAGTCATCATTTACCTGGTTAATTGGATGCATAACTTTGTTCTTTCCGTAGCTTGTCTGATAACATTGGAAATATTATAAGAGAAGAGACGGTGCTAAACTAAAGTGCATGGTGGACAGTTGATTAGTCGCGTATTTTTCCAGGATACATTCATCATCCTAAGATCAAACGTTGAAAATTTAGGCAAAATGCCAAATAATATTTGCCGCTATTCAAGGAGTATCGATTTTAGTATGCACCTTATGACAAACTTTTGTTTCCATCAAAAAGCTGATTGATGAGCTTATCAACGTCCTTTCTTCAGCACATTTTAACGACCACCTGTAACAAAACTCTTTAATTTCTGTACTTTGATTGTAAATCACCACTCTTGCTTTTCAAATGATGACTTCATCATTAGAAAGTTCAGCGGAATTTATGTATGCATTGCAGTTGTAATGTCACAAAAACTGTTCCGAATTTGTGACGGAAATTGAAATATATGGTGGATGAAATAAGGGACAGAGCAATGAGGTATATGACACTCTAAGGAATCAGCCTTGAGATCCGTGTTTCACTCTTGTTGTGTAATGAAAAACAAAACAAAGCCAAAAAACGTGGCATTTTGTTTTGTATTTGTAGTTGTAATGTCAGAGATCTGTGTTTCAGCAACATATTGTAAAAGATCGGCTTTCAGGACAAATTTGAATACCAACATCTGAAAGCAAACTTATTGAATATCGGCATCACTGATACATTCACTTTGCATTATTTTTAAATTTTCTGTGGGTATTAAATGTCATTTGCACAAGAGTAGCTCTTTGCACCATAGGCAAAAGTAAGTAGATCTAAGCTGTAAACCACGTCCAGCGACGGCATACCACGAGATTTTGACCAGTTCACGACATGTATACGAACATACACGAGCGACAGCAAGTGCATGTCTGTGGTGGACGGGTTAAAAACGGAGTTATATCGTCGTTAGGTGTAATTTATTGTTATTGTATTATAACGGTATATTGAAATTCCTGTGTGAAACGTCAAAACACATGTGTCAACCTTGTTATTTTGCGAATATAGCACAGTTATTTTTTAGGTTTGGACCAATCTGATCGCTGTACGTATTTATGCCGTCAATATACTGATGATATAATTATGCAATAAAGCAGACCCAGCGACGGTATACCACGAGATTTTGACCAGTTCACGACATAATGTATGAAGTGAACTAGTCCAAATCGAGTGGTATACCATCGCTGGCTGTGATTCATTGCTATTGTATCATAACAATATATTGAAATTCTGGCATTGAACATATCAGAAGAGGTTTTTTAGTTTCGAGTCCAATCCAAACATTGTACCTCTGAAGTTCATCTAAGGAGTGTTTGAATGCAGAATTGCTTATCGTCTAGACATAACTGCAAATATAATAAAGTTTGTGTACATGCCACCTCAGATTAGTATGACGTCACATGTTTTTTTCATCTTGGACATCCGCGTCTTGCACGGGTGATTTGTACCGAAAAATTTTAAAACATCACTCAAACAACAAACCTTTGTCAAGGACATTAGTGTGTGCAGAATTTAAGTAGTTTTGACAGCTCCGTTCATCTTCTTTGCTTAGTTCTTTGGTAAGCGTGGCGAGTCACTTCTAAAGACCACTGTACTGTAAGGCCATCAATTTATCTCATGCACAGTCCGTCTACCATGGTGGTGATTTGGTTCATGTACATTTATTTTCAATCACTGTACGGTCTCCTCGACTGTTGAAGACGGGGTCACAGGTCAAACTCAGCAACGATGGGAATGTTTCTCAATGACAACGTTATACCTGCACGTAAACCTTGTATGGTAACATGAGCAAAAGTAGAAAGTACTCGAAATATAACAAAGACTGAAAATTCTGGTATTGTGTTTTTAAACAACTAAAATATGATGCTGAAAGACAACGGTGTAGAAGCATTGTACTTCTTCAAATTAACGTCAGTGAATTGGAATATAATATCTAAGACAACTTACAAACGAGTTCTTGCAAGGTGTCTGTCTTTGTTTTCAGACCAATTGATTTAGTAACTTTCCCAAGACAAGCTAATGCTTCGTGTCACCTCTTTCTTACATTATTATTGTAGCTACAAAGACATTTTTATAAGTGGAGACTACATGTATCACACTGTAGTAGTCGACATGTATCGACGCCGTCACTGACTTATACCCACACGAGAAGAATTCAAGCCAGCATTTAGACAAAAGGGGACCAACAAATGGAAATGAATACCGATAAAAAAGTATAGAATGTATAACTCGGAACAGGTAATCTGGGTACTGTCTTGTTCAATGTAGTACAAATACAAATAGAAAGGTGAGAAAGAACTCTAAAATACCTTTCTTATAGAAACATATTTCGAAAAAAAACTAAACATAAAGAAAAAACAAAAATTATGATGTTCACTCAGTTTATTTGTTTTGTCGGACTTGAGATTTGAATGCGATATGCAGATAAAGGGTCTACACATACCATATCAGACCTCCATCACGTGGATGTGACGTCATCTTAGCGTGTATTTGCTAATATCGAGCGGCAGATTAAACTTACTTCTATATAGGGTCATACTATGCCTGTGTAAGGAGAGTACATCACGAAAGAATCTTTTTTTGTATCAAAATGTTTGTTAGCGGCGACGGCGCTTTCTTTTTGCACAGGTAGATATTCAATACTAAATCCCAGGTGCAGCGGTGATGGCTAGCCAAACAAAGATCACGTAAGTTAACGGTGAGACAAAAGTGAAAGTCAAATCGTGGAAATCAAACACATCGAGATGTAATGGCGGCGCTTCCTTCCTTTGTTTCTAAAACTCGGATGTATTCTTCTCCGTCACTTCCTATGTTAATGGGTTTTTAAATGTCTAAAGCTTACTTCCTTTAATTCTCTTTTCAATCTGCTCTAATTTTGAGATTTACAATTCCTACCTTGCTATGATCTTGGTAAAACCCTTTCGATTAAAATACCTTTGCTGATCGCCATGACGTACTCTACAGTCCGGTCACTGATTTTCCGGTTCCACTTTTGTGGGGGCACCGTGGTATGGCATGCACGTCTTATGTTTGTAAAATGAGATTGATTCCAATTGATTATCTTTTAATGCCTCCCGATATCGTCTGAATAACCTTTATAGTGTACTGATTTATCACATAATCGGTTTCCAATATCTGTTGTACTTGCCAAAATTTGACTGGAAAATCAGATCTGACATTGTTGTTAATAGCAACGTGATACATTGAATGACAGCTAAAGTATCAACCTTCCAAGTTTGATCTTTATCAGATAGGTCAGAGTAATAAACAAGCAAATTGAGAAAATACTTAAAAATGAACATAACAACGTCAGAGACATTAAACATGCTTTGAATGCTATTAATGTAACGGTGCTGGCAAATTTAGAAATCATTGACAATCGGTGGACACTTTTTCATTGTAGGCTGGTAGGTGTTCACCAGATTATCTTCAAATGCGTAGTCCGAGTCCATAATTCGCTCCTCTTTATTTTGGTCGATGTATACACTAAACTCTATAATAGAAAGGTCGAGTGGGTAATTGATTTCGTCGTAAATAATTCACTCTACAGTGGTACTGTAAGGAGTGAGGTCCATGCACGTGCGAACAATGAAAGGAAAGGGTGTTCAATTCACCACTTATAACACATGAAAGGATTGAAATGTCTATAGTATTGGATACTCCGAACTGACAAAGGGACAGTTAGATACGAAGTGCAAACTATAGGATTGAAGTCGCCTCGACAGAGAAACGTGAATGCGCCCTATGGTTCTTGGGTCATTCTTATTTACTTTGGGTCTGAGGGTTTGTAAACGTTTCAAAGCCGGCATAACTATTGATCCAAAGGTTATAAAGTGTGTATGAACAGTTTAACTCAGCTCCTCCCGCTGACAACGTAGCTGTCGACCTACAGCAAGGTTGATAAATGACTCAGAGGTAGGTGATTAGACTAATTCACACCGGAGATTGTGTAAAATAAGGTAATTAAAGCAAGTTTGAACGTATTTATGGTACTTTTTATATGAAAATTTTCGACTGATGAACTACCTGGGTAGTAGATTTGCGCATGCCTAGGTTTCAGAATCTCGCCCAGCGGGCTAGTCTAGTCTAGCCAGCTAGTACAGTGCGAGATTCAAATAGAGTATGATTACACAAACCATTTTCCTTAATCTTAAATATCACAATAGGGCTGAGCCCAAAATCTAGCGCAGCGTAAAATTGAAAATGTAATTTCGATTGCAAATGACAGCTCAACTGTTCATAGTTAGTCGTTTTGTTTAAAATATCTTTTGGGATACTCTTCTTCGTCATAGGCGTTGATGGCCTCGCTCGGGACGGAAGTGCTACGAAGCAAATCGCTCCTAAAGGCAAGGAACGAGTACCGGTATATGGATCATCGCACGCTGCAAAGGATTCAATGGTAACTCGTCAATGACGTAGCGGGCAGCATAGTCATCATGTGGCTGAAGTGAACCGATACTATTTTCAACTTGACAACTTCGGGATTTGAAATATTCTTTGGCACCTCTGTCAAAACACTCAAAGACTGGATTTTCTTTTTTAACACAAGTTGTGTGTGCTGCACAAAAAAGTAAACGTACCGTAGGCCTATAGGCAACTGTCCTTTTTGGATGATGTTCCCTGTACATTTTAGGTAGTACACATGGGCTTTCTTTTCCATTGTCGTTGGTAAAATAAACACGCGTACATTTATATAAACAATTTTCAATAGCACCATAGAGGGCAGTATGTTTTACATGTCCTATCCAGCTTCTCTGGACCTCACCCATTCGGCGATATTGTTGGTTTTCTTCGAGGCAAATATTGGTCATTAAAACCAACCATGACACTACGGAAACAGTTAATCATAGCCTATGTTTGACGTTAAATACCATTCTTCATGTACAAAAGTTGTGTTAATAAGTATATTATGAGGTCCTTGAATAGGGGCGTCAATGAATCAGTGTCTCGTCAGTTTAACATACTGACAGCTTTACTACATTTCAAGCGTGTAGTCTGGTGCCGAAACCCTGATTTTTGGTCGAACCCAAAAATTTCGGCCCCACAATGGTTCTCGATGGTTTCTGTATCTTCAAAGCCTACTGAATCAGGATCTGCATGATGCCACCCTGGCATCCTTGGGCATTTTAATATATTCAAGATGGCCGCCAAGATGGCCGCCAAAGCATGTAAATGGTAATATCTCAGCTCTATGAAATGTTATCAAAGTGATTTTGGTGTCATTTGCCAGGTAAACAGGGTCAAGGAATTCATTTCTTTCATTGCCCAACATGTGCAACTCGTAATTTGCATAAAACTCCAAGATGGCTGCCAAAATCACCTCCAAAACAGGTAAAATGCCATATCTCAGCTCCATGAGAAGCTGTTGGAGTCATTGTGGCCTCTTTTGCCAGGTAAATGGGGTTAAGGAACTCATATCTTTCATTGCCATATATGTAAAACCCTTAATTTGCATAAAAAGCCAAAATGGCTGCCAAAACGACATCCACAAACAGATAAAATATCATATCTCAGCTCAATGAGAAGCTGTTGGAGTCATTTTGGTCTACTTTGCTAGGAATATTCGGTCAAGCAATTCATATCTTTCATTGGCTGACATGTGCAACCCTTAATTTGCATACAAATTTGCATAAAAATCCAAATACCTGTTTCAGTGTGTAAGGAGTCATATCTTAATACACCATGCCACTGATTGTGGTGTCTTTCGGCATTTTTTACGATCTTTTGTTATATTTGCTATAAAATCAACCATGAAAATCTGAAATTGATGCTTACAACCCAAGATAGTTGCTAAGCTTGTTTCCACAACATATATCAAGGTATATATTAGCTGAGAGTGCATACTAGAGACTAATACATTAAGGGTACAAGGCTGAAGGATTAGTTTCTTTCGTTGTATTACATGTAAAGTATTTCATTGAAAGCCAAAATGACCACCCAATGTCAGCTATGGCCACACAAATGGATGCCATAAAAACATTGAGTCGTATCTTAATCCACCAAGCATTCTTGAGACCTTTTTTGTTGTGTTTGGTCAGGTTTTATTGGTCGCAGGCTTTTCATTGCTTGTTTTCTGCATTTGAAAAGTCTTACTTCTAATGGAGGGATTTAATCCCGCATTGTGGCTATAATGGTTTCCTAAAACATCACACCATATCTTAATATGTCCAGCATCTTTGACACAAGGTTTTATGTGTTTGGGTCCGTCTGAGAGGTCATGGATCTCACATTTCCACTCATATAAATTTTTAAACCATCCGTTTACATGAATTATATTATTCTTTTTCGACAGTATAGATACTTTCATGTCATCCCTCTGATGTTCTACCCTCAGCTTCGCAACCTTCATGCTGCAAACAATTTTATAGTTTCTACAATACGGTCATCCGTAGGGGCATCAAGAATACCAATGTTTGCGCTTGACACCCATCCAAAGCACATTGAACAGTTTAATTGCAGTACAATTACTTATACCCAATATTTAATTGGATTGTTGTTGTTTTTATAATTAATCATATATACACCTTGGTCCTCCAAAAGCAATCTTTTTCACTAGTTCTAATCCACTAACTGACATAAAAGTTCAATACTGATGAGCATGTGCATTTTTCCTTGTCTCGGAATGAAACCAAAAGTACATTGCAGACTAACCTGTACTGTTTTGATGACTTGTACAAGCTTTTATCGGACCATGAAAAAAAACATACCAACAACCAAACATGTATGCAGACAAAGAGCTACAACTGCTAGGTGCCCATGTTTTGTCTTGTTATGGTGCAGTGGGCTACATGCCAGCCATTTGAGCCGAAACACACTAAAACAGCTTCTAAAAATAACGAGCATAACAACTGGCACACACACATATATAACTTAGACAAGAAAAAATGAAAAAAGTAAACCATTGATGAACATGTAATATACGCAAATAGATACTCAGATTTATACATATATATCTCTTTTTTAATACTCGTTTGTTGTTGATTTTGCAAAACCTTTATTGTACTTTATGATCAAGATCCCAATTGGGATATGACTTCAATAAAGGCTTACTTTACTTCACTTAACTTTATATATATAAATAAGGAACGGTATAGTGAACAAAGATCCAAGGTGTCAAACGGATTTCGTGACTTTGGTTGGCTGAAAAATGAATCAGTCAAATCGCTTTTCACTTTACCTTTTAGTCAAGGCTAACCAGCTCCTTCAGATGTTCATACATTAATTCCTAATGGATGTACAGGTGACCCTCCATATTCCACAGGAAGTTACAGGTGCTCTTTAACTCAACTGGCTGTGAAATTTGTATTTTCTGGCAGTATAGTATAGCAAGCAACTGCCAATATAAATGGCCCTGCTAATAACAAAAGCGATGAAGATGATGTTGAGCCAGAATCTTACCGAATCTCACAGTTCGGGTCGAAAACTTGTAAATGAGTATTTTGGTACATTGTTACAGATAGGTATTATAAAACGTGTCACCAAATGATAAATGGCACGTAAACAGTTCATGTAATGGGAAAAATGTGTTCCTCGATACCTAAAATGAGGCCAAAGATTAAGAATCAATCTAAAAGATGATCAATGATAATGTTAAGGCTGCATGCCTGTTTTGCGACTCTATTTAGGGCATCGATGATGTTTTGACTTCACTTTTGATATATGTTGGATTGTACAGTTTACATGCAATTGACCCTTCAAATGAATCAAAAGACACAAAAGTTGGTCTTATGAGCTACTCAGTAAATAGAGACATGATGT
>LD351718.1:38330-57420 GCA_001465055.1 Ptychodera flava | reverse complement strand
ATTCAAATTCTACAACTGGATAAAACATGACTATACTCATCAAAATAGGTCTTAAGAATGCTTGGTAAAGATGCAACTCACACCTTACTAATATTGGTGTTTGTGATGCAATTAAACTGCTCAAAGTGCTCTGAATTGTGTCAAACGCAAGAAGTTCGTATTTCTTCTGCCTATGAATGACATTATAGCTGAAACTAGAGAGTTATTGAAACTAGAGATGGTTGTAAAGCTTTAGGTACAACGTTTGACGGATGACATTAAAACTGGTTGTCAAAAGTGACAAAGTCAAGTATCTTCATTGTCAAATCAGAAAACCATGCCTGAAATGATAAAGGTATTCATAGAAGGCCTCTGCTACACCCACTTGCGGTCATCTGAGTGACTAAGTTGGTGCAAAGGTAAACAAGATAGATGACCCAGGTTGGCTCAAAGATGACCAAACAAGTCACTTTTATGCAAGTGCGAATGAATTATCGGCTAATTCGCCTTGAATAATTGAAGCTCATTTATTTTGGTTGATTGGAAAAAGATAAAATGACCATTAATGTTGTTGTATTGAAAATTACAGTTCATTATCATTTAATTTAAATGGGTGGTTTGACAATTTATGTGGATGGAAATGTGAATTCCATGACCTCTCAAACAAAACAAAACACACACAATTTTGTGTCAAAGATACTGGATAAATTAAGATACGGTGTAATGTTTTACGAATTTTTAAACCTTTATTTAGCGGCAATATAGGATAAAATCATTCCATGATAAGTAAGATTTTTTCCATTTCAGAAATGCAAACAATGAAAACCCTGCGGCCAATAAAACCTGACCAAACACAACAAAATAGATCTGCTTGGTGGATTAAGATACGACTCAATGTTTTTATGGCATCCATTTGTGTGGCCATAGCTGACATTGAGTGGCATTTTGGCTTTCAATGAAATACTTTACATGTAATACAACGAAATAAACTTATCCTACAGCCTTGTACCCTTAATGTATTAGTCTCTAGTATGCACTCTCAGCTAAGATATACCTTGATATATGTTGTGGAAACAAGCTTAGCAACTATCTTGGGTTGTAAGCATCAATTTCAGATTTTCATGGTTGATTTTATAGCAAATATAACAAAAGATAGTAAAAAATGCCGAAAGACACAAAATCAGTGGCAAGGTGTTTGAGTTATGACTCCTTACACACTGAAACAGGTATTTGGATTTTTATGCAAACTTGTATGCAAATTAAGGGTTGCACATGTCAGCCAATGAAAGATATGAATTGCTTGACCGAATACTGCTAGCAAAGTTGACCAAAATGACTACAACAGCTTCTCATTGAGCTGAGATATGATATTTTATCTGTTTTGGATGTCGTTTTGGCAGCCATCTTGGCTTTTTATACAAATTAAGGGTTTTACATATATGGCAATGAAAGATATGAGTTCCTTAACCCCATTTACCTGGCAAAAGAGGCCACAATGACTCCAACAGCTTCTCATGGAGCTGAGATATGGCATTTTACCTGTTTTGGAGGTGATTTTGGCAGCCATCTTGGAGTTTTATGCAAATTAAGAGTTACACATGTTGGACAATGAAAGAAATGAATTCCTTGACCCTGTTTACCTGGCAAATGACACCAAAATCACTTTGATAACATTTCATAGAGCTGAGATATTACCATTTACATGCTTTGGCGACCATCTTGGCGGCCATCTTGAATATATTAAAATGCCCAAGGATGCCAGGGTGGCATCATGCAGATCCTGATTCAGTAGGCTTTGAAGATACAGAAACCACCGAAAACTATTGTGGGGCCGAAATTTTTGGGTTTTGTGTTTCGGCACCAGACTAGTGCCCCAGATTGATTCTATTTACTCAGCTGGCGATATTGCCTTTATTATGTCTGCAGAGGGCAGACACAAAGTGGTTGAACCTGCTTTCATTGTATTCATTGTAGAGATTCTAATCACAGTCGCCCGTGAGCTATTCAGCTCTGGGACTATTCGCCCCATAGACGTGTGTACATAAGCGAGAACAAGCCGGTATGAATTTTGAGAATGATAGGGAACGATCGACGGTTACATGATAGATGAACTTGCTAATTTTCACAGTGAAATCGGACACGGAATGTGACATGGCGTGGTTTTTATAGCCATTTCATATTCTGACTTGGGTTTGTTCTCGCTTATGTACACTCGTCTATGGGGCGAATAGTCCCAGAGCTGAATAGCTCACGAGCGACTGTGTTCTAATGCAGTTAAATGACATTTTTCAATTGGAGTAAGTAAAATCGATGTAAATTTGTCTGTAAAGTGTCTTTGATCATCGGAAGCATTTTTCGGGGTTGATTAGCGCACCCGTGGAAGGGAGAATTATACAAGAAGTCTCGTTACTCCAGCCAATCACATTATCACCAATCACAGTATTCCTTGTATTTTAGGCCTATTATCTTTTTTCGGTCAGCGTAATGTCATTTTTTCAACCCGAATAATGTCGACTATTTTTCCGCCCTCACGGGAGCCCTGGTTGTATTCCATCTTTTCAATTTCGTGGTTTCAAATCTCGTCCAAAATTTGTATTTCTGTCTCGTCGATCACTTCAGGAAGGTAAGAAGGTAGCATGCCTATCAGGTTACACCACGTGTACAGTCACACCCAAGTCTGACGCGACAGCTACCTACCATGTCAGACCAGCATGACGTCATCAAGTATATTAAAGAACTGGACAAAGGCACCTCTGCGGATCAAAGAGTACCACAACGCACCGCAAATGATATAGCAACACTTTCAAGGCCAGTTCCTTCGTCAATGGCATTATTCAACGCACTGGTAACATCCTAATGGATAAAGTTATTCTACTTTTCATAGCGGTATGCACTGGTATCGGTAAGTATACTGTTTCTATCGCGATCTTAACTGGGAAAATTTGGGGTTTATCTGACGGTAGCTAGATCGGTTTGTTTTATGTGCATTAATTTGTAACTGTTTGCTCGCACAGTGAATCTCTCCGGATGGAAACAGTGAGGCTTATTTCAGGCAGAGCTATTTGCTGAACTAATGAACCCTGAACAAACATAAGACACGGTCCCTGCACGCGTGGAGAGACTGTGCATTGAACCACTACTCTCTGTTATGAACCACCAACTTTTTAACCGTACAGGTGGTAATACTTCTATAATATTTCATTAATTGCTTCGTAGCAAATGGCTGTGTAATGGAGCAAGTGGAAGCACCGGTAGGCCAATCTATTGCACTGAAGTGTGAAGTTAACGTTTCATCGGAGACTATGGCGAGATGGTCTAGGGATGACTTTCAAGTGACAGACAATGGTGGCAGCGTTACAACAGAATACAAACTAACTGGGAACCATTCTCTCGGCCAATATTACCTGCTGATAGAGAATGTCCAGTGGATTGATGACGCTGTATTCAAATGTAACAACGCAGACTCAACTCCACAATTGCGGGCATGTATCAAGGTCACGGTTACTGGTAAGACAATACCTTTATTTGACTAAGAGATCAATTCTGACATCATATCATTATGCAACAACATATTTTTACACATCTAATATTTCTCATAACTAATATTATAGTCTTTACACAACTAAAAAAACTCTAAATCCTGAGGCCTGATATACAAGTAACGGCAAATTGTGTGTGACGTGACTGTCATACATTCGGTAAAATTGAAGGTAACTAAACAACTCTCAGGTGTATGAGAGGTTGGATGAATAGGACACTGATGGACAGAATTATACGAATTAACAGCAGTTGTCTTGACTGCTCCGAAGAAACCATACCGCCAAAAGAACAGTATTCGCTGTAACCTCTGTTCAGCTGTCTATGTATGGCTATAAAAATTCACCTGAAGTGATGAGGCATTACGGAAAGGGGCCGTTTTCCAAGTAACCACAATTGAAAATAATTCATTTAATTTTTTCCACGATTCCTTCAGTTGATTGCTCTGTACTCTTCTATGAGGCGATATCTGCATGAATATGTACGTGTTTTGTCTTTGAAATATCTGCATTTTGCTGATCTGAAATTTATAACTCGCCTCTAACCCGTTCACCGTCACTATAGTTACTGTTTCTGACCTGGTCTCAAGGTCAGTGTATGTCACTTTTCATCGTAATGAAGTATGTGCCCTTCCATTGTGGCTTTCTATTACTTCGATATCTCAGACCCAATGGAAGAAGGGAAGACGTGAAATGTAATTGCCAACCAAATTAAGTGAATCAGTCATCGTGTCCTCGGTCACCCTAACCATAGACCCTCGAGGGTCTATGCCCTAACCATGCCGTAGTCAACGAGAAATTATCAAAGCCTGGATAACTCCAAGTATATGACGTCACTGTGCTCGGTTTTATAAATTGACAGATAAGCCGACCGATTCCTTTGGTGTCCGCACAGTGGCGTTGAAGACCGTGGTCTTTGCGCTACCTTTTGCACTTATTCTGATTCAGCCTAATTAGCAAATGGTAAGTAGCATTGAAAATTGTTGAATTTCAAGAATGCAACTCAGGGGCAGGTATTTAGACTCTCAAGTTTTTCCTATTCTTTTATGATCTACCACTTGTATAAGCTAATTTTGAAGCCCTTGGAGAAAGAAAAACTTTCACCGTCTTTTTTTTTTGAAAATCGAAACTTTGTTTTTCTCCATAGCGTTAACACAGGGATTAAGGCCATTTTAAATTTTATTTTAAATGTTAAGTAATATGTTTCTCTAGTGCATGGACCGACCAAGACTTGCAGGGTGACCCCTGATTTCCATTCTTTATTTTGAAAGAGAATAGTTGAGAGATTACTCGAGGAATGTTTGAGCAAAAGTTTAAGTCTTTCCTTTCGAAGTGCATACTATCTTAAAGTACGAAATTTTGGAACATACTGGACAAGTGAAGGAGAATATCTTCGGCTAATTTTTCTACCGAAATTGAACTTGAATTTTGAACCTTAGAAAACTCCACTGTCCTAAGACGGTGCAAAACATTGTACAGAGTAACGTGACGACTACACTGTCATGCTTGCCAGGCAAACAGTGTAACAATTAGCAAGTGTTAGAGTTCTTTATGTTGTAAGTGGGTTATCAAGACTTTGAAATTTACATGGTCATCCAGAAATTTAACAGATATCTCTCTTTTGTTTGCAGGTGCCATCTTACAAGATCTTTCCTGATTTTCTTGACTTTAGTTGTTGTAGACAGTTTTCTCACGTATGTTACTTTCTTCTTACAGTAACTGTTTTTACGTTGACCATGAAGTGAGTTAACCACGAGTTGACAATCTGAGTTAAATAAAGCTGATTATTGGTAGAGCACGGAACAGTGCCATCGAGTCAATATATTCCCCTAACACATCTAGCTCTATAACAAAGCATACTTTATTTATTGCAACTCATTGTTTACCACTGTTTGAAACGTGAGGTTTAGAAAAATCAAATAGGGTCTACGCATGTTGACTTTCTACTTCAGGCTTCCCTGACTAAAATGGCAAAATATCCCCAAAATACAAAATTGCAGATTTCCTCATTGTCAGCCAAATTAAAGATACTTCAAATGTCATTCCTGTACTGGCTAAATTAAGAAATCGTCGAAATCAGATAGTTAGTGGGAAGTAACATACCTGTGCGAGCGGACGATGGGTATGGAGGCAAGATACAGAGTCGACTCAACTGTCACCCGAAGGGTGTGTGTTAGCGATATACATGTAAGTCGGCTCTTTGCAAAGAGCCGACCTCCATGTATATCGCTAACAATTGACAATATAACAGTCGACCTACAGCATTTCAAAGAGTGACCCAAACCGTAGTTCCAAGTCTCATTCAATTTTTTTATTTCTTTCGTGTCGATCACGTCATGAATTTTGGTAGGTAGCGTGCCTATCGGGTGACACCACGTATTACACTCACACCCACGTCTGAATGACTCACATCCACGTCTGAGCTGACCTACCATCTCAGACCGGTCACAGTATGAGACACGGAATATTCCACAGCACATCGCAAATGACACAGCGACTTTCACCGCCAGCTTTTTCGTTAAGGGCATTATTTCATATACCGGTAACATTGTAATGAACAAAGTTAGAATTCTACTTCGCATAGCGGTAGGCCTACTTGTGTGCTGTTCTTTCTTCACTGTTATCGGTAAGTGTAACACTTTTATCGCGATCTGAACTTGGGGATTTGGGGTTTGTCTTATGGTTGCTTGATCTGCGTTTATTCGTTATTTTCTCACAAAATCAATCTCTCTGCAAGAGGGAACCACAGTGTGTGGCCAAATTCAATCAAAGCCAATAAAGGCCATCGTCGTACACCACGCCCTCTTCGGCGAGTCTCTTCACCCAACGCCTTTTTTTGCGAGAGCAGGAAAAAATGGAAAAAATGCTCTGGCTTGCGAGAATGATAAAGGCAAAAGGAAGATAATCTGAACGAATGAACCTTGGACAAACAGTAAACAATTACTCTCTCTAATGAAGCATTCAGTTATTACTAGGATTGGGCCACGGTTACGAGTGTAGTGATACATAGCGGCCGCCGCGTAGTAGGCATAGCTATGCATGTACTACACGGCGGCCGCTATGTATCACTACACTCGTAACTGTGGATTGGGCCGGGGGAAATCCGTGCGTACCTTTACTGTAAAATGTGACCCTCCCCCTTGTCCGACATTTTGCAACTTGACCCTCCTCCAGCTACTGCAGTATTCTCCCCTGGGATAACTGAACCAGTGGTCGGGGTTTTCGATTGCGCAAATTGCGCATTTCGAGCTATTTTCTGCCCTTTAAAAGTTACTGACTGCGCGAAAATTGCGCTTTAGAAAACACAACACGCATATACGGACGCACTGTGTAGTGACCTGTAAATTTGCTGTTATTTCTATTCAGAATATTCCCTTGGAAAAAACAAAATATCGCCTGTCAATTTTGGTGACGAGGGCCTGAAAATTATGCTTGCCCGATGCCCGGGCCAGACTGATTTTTACATGTAATACGGACTAGCGCAAATTGAAAACTAGCCCTCACTTGCCCGCGGGCAGAAAGTTCAGAGCCAACTCAAGTGTTTTGTCTAGAGTGCGTTCTTTCGTCTTTCGAAGCAAATTAGAAACAATATCCCCAAAAGTACCAGAAATGGGTCACTGGGATGCACTCAAATGGGGCTTTATTTTATTCGTGTCAACCGAAACACTAAAGGAAAATCAGTTATTCTGTTACATTTTGCGATTCATGGTATGAACAAGTCGATGTGCGTCCACTAGCCACTGGATCCAGGGTAAATTTTGAGCCACGTACTTCCCCACTCATTTTACATGTAAAATGTAACGAGATAATAACCAGACAATGATGAAGCCTAGATCATCTTAAACATGTCAAAAAGAACAACTAACTTTTCACCGAACAATTTGGACAGTGAAACAAGCAAACTTTATTGACCATACTCTACCCATCGATTTTTTACATCCATGCTCTACCTCACTAACCTGCTAGCTAGGAGAACACAGTGTGTACGGAGCATCAAACGGAATTGACTTCACCTGTATGTGTTTTGATGGAAGCTCACAACTTTACCTAAAATATCAGTAACTCCAAAATTTTGATGAAGCACTATATCCCAGTCTTTCAAAGTAGTATTTTGCAGTCAGAAATTTCTCCTGAAGGAGTCTCATGCCACTCTTCGATCGTAAGCAGCAAGCTTGTTTAGGTCAGCATGTTGAATGCCTTATATGCAAGACCCTTTATCTTCATTGTAGCGGACCCTAACAAAACTTTACCAGTATCAGAAAATTTACATAACAATTGATTTAATTGATTTAATTGTTATGTGAGTAAGGGACAGAAATTACAAGGGGTGGGCACGGTCCCTTGCGTGGGGTGGGCTTGCGTTTTGGGAGGGAGGGTCACAATTTATCAAGCATTTTTGAAGGGTCATACATATGCAGGAGGGTCACCATATTATGCGCAACAACAAGGCGGCAAGATGTGTATATATAGTGCTTCACCCAAAAATATCAAATCACAATACATGGGAGTCTATCAGGGAAACTATTGACAAAACAAGCTATATCTGTAGTACATTTATAATATGTTTGATAATTTATATCAATTTACTTTGCTTGAAGTGGATAGTAAAATGTGCATGTGTGTACAAGAAATCGGATTTTGGAATTTCCCCGAAATGTTGATTCTCTATACATGGCAGTCTATGAGAAAACAATGAATATTTTTTTTCAATACAAAGCTAGTTAAATCTTTGTATTTATGTACGCTTGATTATTAATATTAATGTATTTGATTAGACTAAGGTGGTTACAGGTTGATGTGCCAAAATGTTGCACTATACATGGTAGTCTATGACTAAATTATGGATATATTTTTTCCAATATAAACTAGGTAAATCTGTGTATTTATGTACTCTGATTATTAACTTGATGTTTGTGCAAGAAATTTGATTTTAGAGTTTCACCAAAATGTTGATTTTTTTCAATATAAAACATAAAACTACAAATCTGTGCATTTATAGACGTTTGATAATTGATATACACTTTGCCATCTGTCCCATATGTTTTTGTCTCTTGTCTTTCATCAGTTTTAACTGTTCAAGGTGTCTAATGTAGGATACCACTGCATCTTCTTTGTTTGTTTAACTTGTCGATAATGTGTACGTATTTCAAAGAATCAATGTATTTCATCAGTGATTTCCTATTGAGGAAATATCACATGGACAATCGAAAGTTTTGGCCGCAATATCAGCTTCTGTTCAAAGTGACCTTCTCCAAAAGACAGGTTTATAAAAATGACCCTCTCGGACGGTATTCTAACAAGTTACCCTCCCCGTTCCCCCGCCTACCCGCACCTGTAATTACTGAAGGCTGTAATTAATAATAACTTAACCTTCAGCAGTAAGGATACCTTAACTCTAGATCGACCTCAAAGGTTAATTCATTGATTCATTGATTCGTTTCTCAGCACATGACTGTGTAATGGAACATGTTGAAGTACTATTTGGCCAGTCCGTTGTACTGAAGTGTGCAGTTAACGTTTCATCGGAGACTGTGCCGAGATGGTTTAGGGGGTCCGAAAACTATCAGCTAACAGACAATGAAGGCAGTGTTACAACAGGATACAACCTTACTGGGAACAGTTCTCTCGGGCAATACAACCTGCAGATAGAAAGTATCCAATGGATTGATGATGCGGTATTCAAATGTAAAAACGTAGATTCAACTCCAAAAACACGGGCATGCATCAACGTTACCGTTACTGGTAAGACAACGCCTCCATTTGACTAATATTCTGACATCACATTAAACAATAACCACGTTTTTATACAACAAACTTATATTTCGAGATTATTATAATGTAAGAAAAATCTCTTAATCCCAATATAGACCAAGTAATTGTGCCCAATGTGATTGTCAAACTCGACACTCAGTATATATTCACCAAAAACTGTAAGGCGTGTGAAAAAATATTATATATACTTTTCAAGTCTGATTGAGCAGGACAATGATGGGCAGAATTAAGTTTGTCGAGATTGCCCTGCTCAAACAAGACCGCCACAGAATTTACTGTAACCTCTGACCCTATGGTTATAGAAATTCACCTGAAGTGAAGAGGCATGACGCATGAGTGCGCATGAATGACTTTGTAGCTAAAAGAACTCGCCTTTCAACAAAAATCTTCAAATAATGGTCCTACTGATTTTCTCCACAACTCCTCCAATTGATTGCTCTGTACTATTCCATGGCGCACTATCTACCAAACTATTGTTTTGTCTTTCCAATATTCACTTTTTGAAATTATAAATCATTTTCCAACCACACACGATAAATTGCTTCTGACCCGGTCTCAAGGTGGTTGGATGTCACTTTTCATTGTAATGAAGTACGCGCCCCCTTACGTTGTGGCGTTCTATTACTTCGAGATTTTAGACATAATGAAGTTTCTGTTCAAATCATCGCCTACAAAATATGTGTATCATCATGTCCTTCACAACAACGCCATAGTCAATGACGAATTATCAAAGACTGGATAACACCAAGTTCATGACGTCATTTTGGTTTGTTTCATAAATTTACAGATCCGCCGACCGATTCCTTCAGTGTTGGTGTCCACACAGTGCCGTTGAAGACCATGGCGTTTGTGCTAGCCTTTGCACTCATGCTGATTTATTGAATAGCGTAAGTGTGATTGGAAATCGTCGAATTTCCAGTCTTTCTTTTGATTCAAGTTGAATGCGCCTCGCTCGGGGACAGGTGTTTGGACTCCCAAACTTTTCTAATTCTTTTGTGCTTTTTGGGCTCATTTTGGAGCTCTTGGAGAACGACAAACTCTCAAAGTCTTAGTTTTAGAAAGTCGAAATTTTATTATGTTTAATAGAATTAACACAGGGAGTGCGGCCATTTTGAATTTCAAATATTGTAAATCTTTGTTACCTTTTTGTCTAGTACCAAAATTTGCGAGGGGATCTATCGCCGATTTTTATTATGATTTGAAAGAGAATGGATGAGAGATTAGGCGAGAAAATTTGAGCAAAAGTTCAAGACTTTAACTTTAGAGGTGCATAACACGACTAAAGCTGAGTTTGATCATCTTGAGAGAAATATTCAAAAAAGTCAGGGACATAGGGTGACTTGAAACAGAGACGTGGCCGTTTGAAGATTGTATCGGAGGTCCAAGTCTATCTTTAACGAAGTTGAGCGGTCATGTTCAATTTGCCCCTTAAAGGGTCATCAATGATGATGCAATGTAAAAATAGCAAATACCAAAGCAATATTTGTCTGGAATTAATTTAACATAGTAGAGTGAACCTGCTCATGCCTGTTTCTCTATTTTCAATAAAGATTTTCTACTCTACCCCTCTCGTCTGCGTGTTAAATGTTTTTATCTTCACCTACAGTTACAATGTTTGGTTTTTGCGGAATGTAGGTTAGTGCTCGCCAAGCGATCTACTCAATACCCAACAATGCAAGCTCTATTATCTGACTTATATCACAGTGACACAGCAATCTCATTCACAATTATTGGATGTTGCATGTTGCAAAATAAGTTCAGGCACCGATTCTATATCAAAGGATGTGGTCTTGTTTCTTACCGACTTAATGCAATGATCCATGATCAAAAATAGGTACATGTATGTCTCGAGGGAGAGATGCAGTGGTGTGTGTTTGGTTTTAGTTGGCGGAGACCTTTGAACGACTTAATATTTCAGAAACAACCTAAGTGTGTCATTGAGGACTAGTGATGGATGAGTCACGCTTGGTGAATTTGATTGTTCATAATACAAGCGCCTCGGGGACAGATACTCGGACCCTCAATTTTTACACTTCTTTCCTAGTCAATTTATACTCGTGTGGCTGCCCCCCCCCGGTGGTGGCACTCCCGGGGTCGGTGGGTACCCATGCGCGTTACCAAATTCACGGAAAAGGGGGTGTTTTTCTTCAGTCATCTCGGAGATTCTAGGTCCGTGAAATCGAGAAAAAGGGGTACTTTTTCAGAGTAACCTCCGAGATTAGGGGTAGTCCTTTCATAATCCCCCTAGGACATCTGGTCTAATCTCACTCACAAAGAAAATGAAAAACAGTACCGTACGTTTGTATGTACATATGACTTATACATGCCCATCACTTAGGGTCCATCGCCCCCTAAATCAAATTAAGTGTGTTCTATAACTCCCAGCATGTACATGTATATACAAAGTAAACCTCCAGGGTCAACCCTGAAAATCAACATACTAACCTCCTCCTTCGAAAATAAGGGTACGTTTTTTACAGCTAATTTCTCCCAGATTTGCCACGAATAGGGGGTGTTTTTCTCAGAAATATTCTAGGAAAGGGGGTACTTTTCAAACTTGGGTAACAAGCATGGGTACCCACCAACCCGGGGACTGCCACCGCCGGGGGCTGCCCATTTAAGGTCGTGAAGTGAAAAGAAGGTTCATCAGTCACCGTGTTAGTTTTTCGATATCTAAAATTTTATTTTTGACCATACAGTCAACTTTGAATGTCAAAGATCAGTAAAGGTTATGTCATTTGTTTCTGTAGTACCAAACTTTTTCACTTTGACCCCTAAATTTTAGCGTCTCCCTTCTTGATTTGGTTAGAGAATATTATTGAAAGTTTCATCAAGGACAGTCCCTAAGTATAATAAAGATTGATATTCTTTTGACAAAATAAAATGTATTCAGGTACGCACACATCAGTCGCTTTTGGTTCGATACACAGGGATGGCCGCTGTTTGTGCCAATGGATGCAGATGATCGGATCATACCACAGCGGCCATCGCAGTGTATCGATTCGACTTGAGAATGCAAGGAAACCGTCTCAGATGCAACCAGTAAATTGAGTCGAATGCCTGTGATAAAACCACAGGCGTGATGTTTTCTGGGTAGTTTTTATAAGTGTAGTTCTACGTTTCGACGTTCTCTTCCGTAGCCTGTTTTCTGGGTAGTTTTTATAAGTGTAGTTCTACGTTTCGACGTTCTCTTCCGTAGGTGATTAGGCTACGGAAGAGAACGTCGAAACGCAGAATAAACTACACTTATAGAAACTACCCAGAAAACAGCACGCCTGTGGATAAAACTACCCAGCTCACAGCACACCTGTTGTATCAACAATCACTTCAGAGACGATAGACAATACTTAAAACCTAAAGTTCTGCATTAACTGAGTCGAACATGCATCCCTAGCATCCCTTAGTGCTTGCAGAGGGCTCAGCTGACCAGGTTTTGACCTAACTTGACCTTTGTAATCAGGCTATGGGAATCCTCACTTCCGGTGGAAAGGGCTTCCCTCAGTACCCATAATGCATCATACGACGCCATCTTTGCGAAAGTAATTACCACACTTGGGAACCGGCTCATCATGACAATATTTAGACAATTTCTCGCTATATCGGCACTTTTAATCGCTGAAATCGTGTCAATAGGAGCCCAAGATTTTCTCGGTTGTGGGGGATTTGTTAAATCGGATGTTGATATCAATTTTTCGCTCGTAGAGGTGAGTACATGACCGCCATTGATAACACATGTGTGCATCGATCCACAGCATAAGCGTAAGCTGGTAGCTTTTTTGGATCGATGCACGGCGTACAGTATCGAAGCGACTGTGCATCGACATCGTTACCATACGAAGGTTGAAAGGGAGGCACTACCTTCATAATTGTCGCCATTGCTTGATAGTATTTGCTATCTCTCAAACCGTTGGCGTTGTCTATATTCCAACGTTACGATGCTGTGTGTTCCCGTAGTTCATAGTTGCAAATTTGTAGCTCTACGGTGAGGCGGTCAGTGATTTTCGGTTGATGCGCCCTCGCCCACCATCTGAGCTCAAATTTTGCATTTTTCTCAATTTTGCAGCTGTGTGTTCCCGGCGTTATACTGGCTCCCATAATGCCGGGAACGTACGAGGTCCATTTAAGAGAACAATGAGAGTTCCGGTGTATATAGAAAGAAAGAAAGAAAAAAATATTTGCATGATTTAATAGTCACACACATGTACTGTGTAGGAGAAGCCGAACTTTTCATGAAACGCCAGACATATCCGAAAGGGCAAAAGGAGGGTAGGTGATACGGTTGCAGTATCTGAGTATGCAGTACTGTTCTGGTATTGAAGACAAAACAGTAATAGAGACGGTTTCTAGTAAGTTGGACTCAATGCTGATTGGACCCTGTGAGTGATCGCGAGATTTTACAAAATCATGAACTCATGCAATCTATTCGGGCGCCGCATTGATTTAGCATAATTTAGTTTTATGTTTTGAGTTCAATAGCAATTCACTAATTCTTAGATGACCACGGTGTATCGGCCTTTGCTTCTAAAGCTCGTCACGCCAACTTACCGCACTTACTGTAGTTGCTGTTTAGCTCTGTGGGCCGCGTTGCCGTCTCCTAGCGGCGGCACATTGTTGTATCCAGCTCTGTACAAGTGAATTTCATTGCACAATTATAAGGACTAGTGACTGCCTAAATCAAAATAACAAACTATACAATACAATCTGAAATATTGTATATGGTTTAGGGCACAACACCTGCTCTTCAGCCACTCAGCGTTGGGTCTAATCGCCGTCGGTATTGCGTCCCATTGACCAGCTACCTGGCTGGTTGTAGAGACAAGTAATGCATTTGGTTCTTTTGTGGGTGTAATAATGGTCCCTCCATGGGAATATGGTGCAATCATAATGACCATTACTTTATTAAAATTATAGAACCATGGAGGTGTTAGTAGTATCCGTATATTTTTTTACATCCATGTGGCGTAGTAGAACAGTGATCGGCACTTTTTGTGACCCCTTCTCTGCTAGCTGTGATTATGCAGCGGTGCTGTGGCTTATCAATAGCGCTCAGGGTCAGTGCTGACCCTTGACCCGAGCGTGATTGATAAACCACAGTACCGCTGCATAATCACAGCAGCTACTTCTATACATGCCCTTATCAATCAATGTTCAGTCTGGGAAGTCAAAACAGGGGGCCACTGTGGGTTCCTACTTCTATCCCAAGGGGGCCATTTTAGAAATAAGGGGGCCATCATTAACCCCTTGACTACCTATAGCGCCAGATATTTCCGGCGCCATATTGAATTACCATATACCTTGAGTGCCGGAAATATCCGGCACAGTTAAATAGGCATATTTGCTTCGTTTTTGTCGCTAAAAATCCCGTAATTTCGGCGCCTGCACGCAGCGCAATTAAGATTGATGTATTCCGATCTGGCCTGAATGCGATTGCGCCCCCGTACGTCCGAATATGGCCAAAATCCGGAAGCAAATGTCGTGACCCATGACCTCAACCCTGAAAGGTCAGGCTGATCACTGAAGCGTCGCGCTGATTGTTTACAGTTTTTAGAAGTACGGACGATCGCGAAGATGTTTATGGGTTTTTATTTTAATGAAATGAAATGTTTATTTATTGAAAACAAATGATTTATATGTAAATATGTTCTATTAACAGCAATATTCGTGAATGAAACTAGGGGAAATACAGTGTTTTACTATAAGCCAGTGAAATTTTATAGCAGTCAAATTATCAATATGATAGGTCACATGACTGGTCATGTGTTTGGTCATGTGATATGTTGTTCCCTAAAATGTATTTTTAAATATTTTGAAATATTTTTTGATAAATCATAACCATTATAGATGCATGTTTCTGCAAGGAAGACTTAAAAGCAGGTGTATACAAATATAAAATGTGTTGATTTTCAAATACAGAATCATGTCAGATGCTGATGTTTATGGTTCATTTACTCTGCCTTTTGTGAGAAAAATCTTAAATTGGTACATCTATAAATAAAGTAAAGGGTAGTTATTATTACATATATGTAAAGACAATGCCATGAAAATTGCAACTGTATTCAAATTTGCATCATTTTATGGATTCAAAACACGTCCAGACGATTCAAATATTCATATTTTTTGCCTACTCTGGTCACATGACGTGTCATGTGATCAGTCACGTGACCTGGAAATACAAAATTTATGTATGAAAAAGTGGGAAATTTCATGCTGATTCAGAAAATATATGGTTTATTGGTACTTACTTAATTTTTACTCTAAGCAGTGTTCATGCAATGACCACACCCCAGATTTTATCAATAATTACATAAGGGGCCTGGTATATAGGAATACATTGGCCTTGGTAGTCAAGGGGTTAACACACATGTAAAACTAGCCTTGAAGTTTCTTCGGAAAATACTGTAGACTATCAAGTCAAGAGAAGGAGAATACAAGAGATCCCCCTCACCTAATAAAGTATCGATACATAAACTTTAAACATAAATTGTATGTATTGGGAAATTTATGATCAATGGTTGTTTTACACAGCAATATTGTTCTATGCAGAGTTGGATACTATGGAAAATAAGACGCATGGATGCTTTACTTGCAGTGTTCATCGTTTGTATGGGCGGTATTCATCGCAGATGCTTCAATTTAAGGGCCTGCCGTATCATCTTTGTCTAAAACAGGGTGTCATCTAACTACTGGCATTAAAAAATCTGAGTGGCAACTGGCCTTCCGCCATTACACAGCAGCTACTGCCATTGTTTACATTCATCAGTCATGCCACATACGCACGGCTCCAATACACCGTTGCCCCTACATCAGTCCCTTCTACCCAGCTTCGTATGCACCACTGTATATGCTCTACTGTTATTGAAGTTACAAGGGTTGATGGGTAACTGAATTGTTTTAAATGTCACACTATGACTGACGTGATGACCTTCGGGGAGCCCAACTTAGTATGAAGGTATGAAATATGTGAACTCTGCGTGACTGAACCATTCAGAGAATGTTGCACCCTCAGTGGGGCATCAAACGGTTTCAAAATGAGGGCCATTTGACCACCCTTAATGGCTAAAACTGACCCCATAGCACTAGACAAGGTCAAAATGTTGACATTGAGATTACAGTTTTAAGCCTGATGAACCCCTTTGTCACTAGTTGACCTGTGACTGTGGTACATGTAGTACTACTACCTCCATCCTTTACAGTGTTTCATCCAGGATGGCATCAACAGGATGAATTTTTCCCTGAACCAGAAAATTTAGGGGGGATTATCAGGGATTTCACCAGTTCATGTGTTCTACATTGTACTTGTATCTGTGAGGTGTGACTGGCACCATTTCATGAAATGCTCAGCTGGTCCCCCTTCACAGATTACTAGGGGTGCCTACATGTCAACAAAGGAGAATCCCCCATCCCTCTCTCTAGATGAATCATTGCCTTTACCCAAGTGTGACTTTCCATACCATTCTGTTTGTGTCTGTAAAATGTAACAGAAAGAATCCTTTGATATCCAGTGAGCGAAAGGGTAGCTATTATTTCAACTTTTTATCATAAAAAATGAATCACCATTCTGTGATTAAACCAGGGTTGGGTAGAGTAAACACGGTCAAACATTGACGTATCACACAGCCAAGGTCAAATGCTGTATTTGCATCATAGCTTGACAAATGATGGAGTACATGTATGCCCAGTGCGTCTTTTCACACAACAAGTCTGTGACCATTGCCAGATCAATCCATGTACATGTAGTTACACTCTGTAATTCTCAAAGAACACCAAAGTGAAAAATTCATGCAACCATATGACATAATTGTATTGTGTGGTTGTTTAACCATTGACAAGATTGAAATACACAATACAACATATCCTGTTAATTTCAAGTCAGAAGATATACTAGTATATTTTTGGTCAAACCCATCTCCGTAAATTGATCTGCTTTGCTTCTTTGTTTTCTATCGGATCTGGTGTCTGGGATCCATCAAATAATGTATGAATTTTCCATTCTCTATATCCAGGTAAAACTATACACAAAGCAAGGAAGTTTAAAATACCAAACAGACTGTGCCCCAAATAACGGGTATTTTCTAATTCCCATATACGATAAGGTGAGTTACATTTTCATTTCCACTTTTCATATTCAATAATGTTTTGGAACGTTGCATATATCTGAGTATTATTTTTATAGAATTGAAATTTATGAGTCTGCGAGACAAGGTGAGCTGCAGTATTCTGAGATGATTGAAGGCATCTGAGCTGAATCTTCCCAACACCACACATGTACAATAACAATAATCAAGCTTAGAAGTGAAATAAAATTGAAATGTAAAAATGCATCAACAAACTTTGAGCAAGATGATTTCATTTGACCTTTTTTGAAAACTTAAAAATTTTGAGCTACAGTAGCAAAAGTACATGTTATGAAATGTAAGTTGAGATGAAATTGACTTAAGTACCCTTTAACACTCCCTCTCTCTCTCTATTTTTTTTTTTCAGGGTGACTTTGTTCTCAAAGTTGAACCTCCAGCAGGTTGGAGTTTTGGTGAGTCAAATCACGATTGTCATTTCAGAATGATATGTTGTCTCATGTTTTCAGAATGATATGTTGTCCCATGTTGTCAACAGAGATACTGACTTGACATATACATGTCAAATGATCTATTTTTTTATATTTGTTTATTTATTTATCCTTTTGTCTTTTAAGGATAGTTGTTTATTCATTCTGACCACTGATGCATATTTATTTATATATTTATATTCTTGGTACTCATTTAGTGTACATGTTGATAAATTGATAATTTCAGAGCCCAGCAGTGTTGATCTGACCATCGATGGCAAAACAGATAAATGCAGCAAAGGAGAAGACATCAATTTTCAATTCACAGGGTTTTCAATTGTTGGCAGGGTATGTTCACATTGTTTTTCTATCCCTTAACCCTTTTCCTGCCGAGCGCCCTTGTCCGTTATCCTGCCAAGTCAGTAGAAAACGGCCCCATAATATGTGCCTGCAAAAGATTGGCTCTCCTGCACGCTATCCTGCCAGGCATTTTGGCAGAAATCACCCATTTTCAGGGTAGTTTTAGCCGTACTTATACGTGTTAGACTTCGATAATTTCTACATGCCCGTAGACAGGGGAAGGAGCTCAAGGGTTACTGCAGAAAAAATTTGAGGTCACCGGCTTTGTTTGCCCCTGGGAGTGCGTCATTTTATTGCCGTTTCATGTTTATTTTTTCGGAAATAAACTCCTTCAGTATTGGGCACGTCCGCTAGGCACAAACATCACCTCACTCGTCTGTTAGTCAGAGACCCTGGGGGTCGTGCTAGGGGTGCAGCAGCACCGGCAAACCTGTCCTGTTTCCCCAGGGTAGGGTCAATTGAATACGTACCTTCAACGACTTGGCAGTGTAGCACAAAAACTACGTTTTTGCTGTTGTATTAACGACATGGCTGAGCCATTGAAGCACAGCTCCACGAAGTTTAGCCAGCTCATTTGGGAGTTGGCTTACGAGTGTTACTATTCATTACTGACTTAATCGACTGGTCCTCAGTCAGGTACGGGTTTGTACCGTCATGGCTTGGGCTGCCGCTAACCAGTGATAACCAGTCACTGCACCCAAGTCATCAGTCTCACTTTTGTGATGCACGGGTACAACGCAATATGCCTCCATTGTTCTAGCCATCGATGTGTCCACATGCCTGGCGGCCATTATACTGCTAGCTGGTTTGCATAACAAAAGCAGTCCCTGCTAAGTGCAGGCGGTATCCCCGTAGCATTGACCTCATGTCCCCTTTTGAATTCTCCGTACGCAAACAGCGT
>LD351718.1:0-23162 GCA_001465055.1 Ptychodera flava | reverse complement strand
GGAGTCGAGAGGCGACATACCGCTCTTTAAAACGAAGCTACTACTAGTATTCGTTCATACACAAATACATGTAAATTGAAACTTCCTCACTGTAACGGTACGTCAGACATTCCTTCCTAGAGTTTGGGCTGTAACAGACCAGGGTGTTCTAACGATGTAGCCCAAGAACTTGAAGAAGTTCAACATAAGAAATGCGATCATTCCTGGCGACTGCGACGAAAATCGCTGTGTCAGCGTCCAGCTCTTGCTGAATCAGGCAACACACTCTGCTCGCATATAACAACTGTTCATACAGTCGCTGTAATCCATGTCTTGATTATTTCAAAACTGCACGTTTTCTGGCACAAATTATCCATCCAAAATATCCATCAAAAATAGAACCTGTAACCCCACTGCACCACCTCCTCTGTCTGAATGTTACGACGGTTGGCGCACACCGGACTGACAGTGAATGAGACAAATCTATTTTTAGTGTACTACGCAAAAAAAAGCCAGCGCTATTGTTTTTATGTAAATTTACGAAAAAAATTGTTACTTTTTCGTTTGCTTTGAACTCTTGACCCATTTCTGTGTCTGAAGCAGTTCGTGTTGCATGTAAATATTAATAAAATTCGTATGTTATTGTAGGATATTGTGTTCGTGTGTTGTCAACGTAATCCAAACTTATAAAAATGCTCGGTCTCGGGCGATGATTTTCCGACGTTCGATCTCTCAGACGTCAGTTTTCTGCATTTTGGACTGAAACTGACGAAAATGCCGGACCAAGACGACAAAGACACACAAGTTGATATAATATAATAGCAATAACCCCCTTCGCAGTCGGGTATACACTCGATTTTGGTACAATTCGCTCCATATAGCACTCGCCTATCGGCTCGTGCTATATGTCGCGCACTGTACCAAAATCTCGTGTATACCCTCCTGCGGCGGGGGTTATTGCTTAAATATTTATCTGTTTTGCTTTGATGTGAATTGTCAGCAACCATTATCAAGGAAGACTGGTGTTGGAGCAAGAAATCCGTGGAAATAACTGTAGTGGACAGTGACATCAGTGGCATAGAGTTTACACAGTCTGGATACGTCATGAAAGCTACAACAACACACAGTGTATCATTGGTAAGTGACCAATCATAGCAGAGTATCATATAGAATTGACCAATCAGGTTACACTTACTTAGTGTGCTATGATTGATAATACAGATCACGTACGAGAAAAACATGATTGTATTTTTAAGAGTTTGGCAGCAGAGTTCAGTGTGCAGTGACATAGCTGTCAGCGATGTATTATAACACTTGGTGGCAGTATTCTCAAACTATATAGAGGTATTCTATGCTTGTCATGGCAGGATATATAAGTTAATCAATTTTTTCCTTTGAACAATAAGATTAGGTATACCGGTACATGGACTGCAAGGTATTTTACAAAAATGTAAGAAATTAGAAAATTAAAAAGAAGTGAGCCATTCATCTATGGGTTTTGTTCATATTTGAGTTGTGTTGGTATGACTTGCATTGAACATGTATCTTCAAAACATCAACATTTCTAACATCTTACTGGTTATAAAATCTTCACACTTGTATTCTGTTGCAGCACTACATCCATGCCAGTAACTCTAAAAACAGTGGAATCTTTGAAATGGAGAAGGGATACACACAGGTTTGTCTGTCACAGGCTGGCCTGTACAAACTCCGTCCAAAGTCATGTCATAAATTTGAACAGGAAGAATACACATATGAAACGTAAGCATACATGACATCATGACACTTCATAACATGACCTTTGACCTTTCTTACAGTCCTATTGCTTGTGACGTTTGAAAGTATTGAGGCACTTTATGCTTTGAAAATCAAAAGTTTCAATTTTTACCATACATGCTCATTTCATGCTACTTTCTATTATAATCAAGAAGAAAAATCCAAAACCAGTGTGCAAATTATTGGAGCACATGAAGTTAAAGTCTCTGCCATTATTCAAAGTAACTGTATGGGGGAAAAAGAACATTTTGAATTCTATTTTATTATGAAGCAAATCATCTCAGGTTTCAAAATGCTTGTACAACACAAAGTACTGTCAAATTTTTTGAAGACAGAAACCTGTCCTAAAGGTTTATCCTGCTGTACATGAGAAATGTTTATGTCAAGTACATAGAAGGTATTTGATCAGAATTAAAGTCTGTAACCACAGCACAATGGTGTTATGAGTTCCATTCCTAGCAGTGAAGAATGGTATATGGTCTTTCATTCATCGCACTATTTGCATACTGTAGTGTTTCAAATACTGTAGTTGGATCTGTGCACTGGAAAATAGGGTGAAAATATTACATGTTAGTGTGAATTACTATCATCACATATTTTTGTTAACTTCAACAGTACATCAACAGATATCGTCACCTTGACGGCAGTAAAACATTTGATGACAGGTACCATAGTAACCAAAGATAAAGCCAAGGACCTCACTCTGACAATCCAGTAAGTCAAATCAATGATTTGTATTTGATTCAAAATTCATGTCTGTATTCATCAGTAAAATCTCCATCTTTCTTCAACAATATTGCCATTCTCTATCAGCTTTGTACCAGTATATGTGTGTGGTAGAAGGGCTACACCTATCATACGGGAGAGTTGGACTGCCCCTCTTAATGTGATCACAAACTGTTCTTGTATTGGTTAGAATTCTTGATGTTGTTGCTGATCTGCTCAAAGAAGCAAACCTTTCTTGAATACTGAAGATTTGGCAGTTCAAGGAAAGAAATTAAAACAGTCAATCTCTGATGATGATTGCAGGGATAATTATCACCCTACTTGATTTCAGACTCCCACTTAAGGGTAGTGGTTCTGGATCATTGTATTTATCAGTTTACACTAACAACAACTTTTTGAATGCCGAATGTCTAACATTTGGAGGAAAAAACAAATAATATTGATCTTGTGAAGATTCTTGAACATAGAAAGTTTTTATACATTTACTTTTTTTACTTTTTTGTCAGTTCTTTCGTCATAGAGACAATCAGTATATCTTCTCAATGTCTTTTAAATTTTGCAGGTCGGCCATTGAAACTGAACCAGTGACTACAATAGGACCCCTTAAGTCCGTGCAGGAAATTGAAAGAGAGGAGAAACTGAAACAGCTTCAGAGCCAATCACAGAAAGAGAAAGGTAAAGACAAACCTAAGGAGCCTCAACTAGAGGAACTGAAAGGACCATTCACGTATGAGTACACATACTGGGCCAGGTTAGTGATGATGTAATTCATTCTTTGTGCAACAGGCAGACATTGCCTGAAGGTTTTGGTTTTCTGAAGCGTTAGTTACCAATTCAACTTCCTTCGTTTATTTTAGTTTCCATTTATTTTTCATTACTGGTACTTGAGCGTCGACATTTTCTGTAGTTTGTTCCGATATAATGGACTGAAATCCCTCTGTTTTTTTGTCTGTTTGCGATTTACATATACAGAAATTTGGTTCTCCATAATGCATCAATGTTTATGTCATTCCAGTTGTTTGAGTTTGGGCTGACACTTGACTTCTTCACATAGATATTACTACAGCTATTCATATAGCTGATATAGATACAGCTCAGTTGACATCCTACCAGGTGATCTACAGCCCATAATCTCCTTCATTTTTCCCCCGTTGACAGGAGTGCTGAGAAGATAACTATAACACCATCATCAGAAGAATTGCTTTTCTACCCAGCTTCTCAAGACGTTCTGGTCCAAAGTGGTAAATATTCAGTTCAGCTGTTTGAAACATATTTCCATGCTTCCCAAAGTTTTTAACTGCACAGCTCCAATATGACGACCATGAATTTTTGTACACATGTATTAATATTTATTTATTGTCATCACATGTCTGTGATATGCAAAATGAATATATTTTGATTTTGTCCTTCATTCATCTTGCTTCACAATTCAACTGGTTCATTTCAAGTGTGATGAAACCTGTATATTGATTAGCAAAACTTTCCTTGTCAAGCATGTATGAATGGCTTGAATAATCTGTCCGTAGTAGAAATATCTGTACTAGAAATTTGTCCATAGGGACAGATCTAATGCTGAAGTATGGTATTGTGTGAAAGGTGTATGTGAAGGGATCACAATCACAGCAGAATGAACAATTGTTGTCATCAGTAAAGTGTAATTTGTTTGATATTTGTCATTTCAGATACATGTCCCACAGTGATTGCCAGCTTTGAAGGCAGACTTGGTCTGTTTCTGGTTGGCAGTGTGGAACCCGCCATCGCAGAGGTTGACATCACAATAACACCACAACTTATTGATGAGTACAACAAAGATGTGATCAACACACAGACTGGTGACAAGGGAATGTACAGGTGAGAGATTGGAGGAAATTAAAGTCAGATCGAGAGGGAATGGAAGTTAGGTTGAGAGGGAATAGAAACTAGATTGAGAGGGAATGGAAATCAGATGAATCAGGAAGGGATCAGGGAATGAAATCAGGGAATGAAAGTCATGTTGACATGGAAGGTAGAGTAAGAGAATGGAAGTTGGATTGAGAGAGAATGGAGGTTACATTTGGAGGGAATGGAAGTCAGTTTAGTGGTTATGGAAGAGGGTGAGATATTGTAGAGGGAGGGAGAGAGAGAAAGTATGTACGTGAAGAAACATGGATATTAGCAACTAGCCTTTATACAACCATAATAATGAATGGAAATAGAGAGATGAGGTGGCTTTAGAATGAGTGAATTCTGTATGGTTTTGTCTTCAGTTCTGTGTTTTTGGAAACTTAAAAAAATTTGAGATCTTCAATCAAAGCTTACAATGAGACAGTTTCTGTACTTTTATTATGGGAGGTGGTATTGCCAGTGTGAATTGTAAAAATGCCTGGAAGTCTGTTAGATGGTTTTCACAGTCAGTATAAACTTTGCTCTGTATTGCTCAACTATGCAAAACAGCCTTACTGTGTCCCCAAATACTAAACAATCTGTTTGCATTACACAATGATAATGCAATGTTGAGAAAATAAATACACAGTACCGCTGTATGCCATGTTTCTATTCACAGAGTTGGTCCACTACACGATCACACTCAGTACTCAGTGATGGCCAAGAAGGAAGGTTATATCATGACACAGTTGGAAGGCAAGGCTGGATCATTCAAGGCATTCAAACTTGGAGAGATCATTATTGAGGTACAGATCTCCATTGTTGCTAGCTGTCTACCCTTTCATCACCATGGTTTGGTCCAAAACCATTGTTATGAATGATGATGGACCTTTTTACATGGAATTTGGGTGAACACTCTAAAACTGAGCAATGATGACATCGGTGGTACACAGTGAAGATTGGAGGAGAGCTGCATACTTTCACAAACAGTCATATTTCAAGGGAGATACCAGTGGTATACATGCACAAGGAGCTGTATGATTTGACTGTGGACAAATCCACCGGTTTAGAGCAGTGATTAATATCCATTTCATAATTTGTGTCTGTCTCTATTCTTCAAGCCATACATTGGCTGACAATTATCAATGAACGGGACTTAACCTCTTGACTACCTCAATGTAGTAAAATTGCAATACCGAAGACACTGGAGATAGGGTTTGGCGTTAACTTTTTAGCACACGAGGTATACATTAATTCATTGTGGCACTTGAAATTCTGGGCATTCAAGGTAGTAAACGGGGTAAGTTGCATTTATGTGACAACCTGTCGTGTCATTTCCTAATCCATGCTAGTACTGATGAAAAGATTTCAGGATGGAGTTTGCATTAACACTTGTTCTTTTGACTATCATAAATTCTATGTATGTAGATGAAATTTACTTTATTATTTGATGATTCTCAAATGTATTAATGCATAGTTTTCTTTTCTGCTTGTTGCTAGGTTATTGATGAAGAAGAGGGTCCACTGCAAGGTGTGTTGCTGTCGCTAAGTGGAGGCAGTTTCCGTAGCAACAACCTCACCCAGAGTAACGGCACCATGCATTTCAGTAACCTAAAGCCAGGCCAGTATTTCCTCAGACCCATGATGAAAGAGTATAGATTTGAGCCCAACTCACAGGTATGCATGATGCAATCGGTAATGCGTTTACAACATGCAATTATTTTAGAAAACTTGTGAACAATTTACCTCACTACTGACTCCATTCAGGTGTTACCAAGACACTTGCATTCTTCAAATGTTGTCTTCCCATCAGTGAAAAATTCTAACTTATTACATCTGCATGTTGTTAATTGTTTCCTAAACTAATACCAATCGAAATGACTGAAACTAAAGTTGCACAAAACATGAAATTCCTCTGCATGAGCAGTTGAAGAAATTGTGGAACTTGTGTGCAAATAAGCCTTAGCGGGAACACTTACACACTGTACAATCAGTGTGCACAGAATACGGTTTGTGTAAAGAGCAATTTTCAGTTGAATATTTCCATTCAATAAAAAATCATTCATCATTCATCTCTTACAGATGATTGACGTTCTTGAAGGTTCCACGGTAAAACTGCAAATCAAAGGATTACGAGTTGCTTTCAGGTTTGTCAAGTTTTAGTCTCAAATATCTACAAGTTGACTCTCTTGGTTTTTATAAACTTCAATGCTGGAAAAGTTCATTTGATTGACATTAAATTTCACAGATCCACAGTAGTCAATAAGCTCAAGATAGAACTCTACCAATTTTCAACACTAGAGGGCAATATTGCCATGGCAAAACCTACTTCAGCAGAAAAGCAGCATTAGCTAGTCTGTCAGTATATATAATGCACAATTTTGTGCAGATGAATATTCCTCAATGATAAAGAATCATTAGCATAAAATTTCAATATCAAAACAATGCTCATTAATATAATTTGCATAAACTAATCTGCCCTGTATCTTGCACTGATAGTGTCATAATTCTTTCTGTACTATAATTTGACACAGCAATATTTCCATGTAATTCATCGAGTATAATTAAATGAGGCTGACCTACAAATGATTTGATTTTTGTTCTTCCTTCATAGCTGTTATGGACGTATTACATCGCTGAACGGTGAGGCAGAGCCAGGTGTTGCAATACAGGCATCAGGTACTGACAACTGTGGTGAGATTCTTGAAGAAACTGTTTCTGATCAAGACGGTACCTTTAGAATGAGAGGATTACAGGTAATGTCAAATCAAAAAGTACAATTTGGAGAAAGTATTCTTAGTAGATTGGAAGATATGGAATAGATACGACAGTCCCTTCTGTCCACACCCTCATCTGTGAGTCAAAAGGATATAAAGACATATGCACAACAGTGAGAAATCAATATGCACAAACTGTCTGTGACTCATTGAATATACACTTCTGAAGTTTAGTCGTAAATCTTCAAGGGATAACTGTCGCCATGTATCCTTGTAACATTTTGTGAATAATTCTGACATGATAATTTTTAAAAGTAGTTAGGAATTTAAATGCTCATTAATCACTTATTTTTAATGAGACAACACAATTATAGCTTTATTCTGACCTGACTTACAAAAAACTTGCATACATATCTTTTTGCGGACGTTTTGCTGATTTTGGTCAAAGAAAATGTTTGTTTGGACAGTTGAGATACGATAAACTGTTAGTACTCAGGCAAAATGCGACAGAAGTTGCTGCTGTTACTGATGTATGTAAATGGTCTCAAGTTATACTTTCTCATCGAAAAATATCTACAGCACATTTAGAAATTTGTTTCAGATATTCAAATATGTCCCGTATTCATTTGTGTTCCCTTAATTTACAAACCAGCCACACTTATTATCTCAATTATCTTAAATATCACAGCATAGCTACATCAGCCGCAAGGTTGCTTGTTCTGCTTTAGTATAGTTCATTGACATGTGTTGAATGGAACAACATAGATGGCTACACAAGTGTACATCGAAATTAACAATTCCAGATTTTGCAATAAGAAGGCAGATTTCCACTGTGATTGTGTCATCGAACAAAACCATTGGAAATACAGACACTTACATCCTTACTGCATCATAGAATTGACATTTATTTGATAATATTGATCTTACAGCCTCAGTGTACGTATGAATTAAAGGTGAAAATTGGTGAAGAGAACAGCCATCTTGAAAGATCAGCACCGGTGTCCAAAATGATCAAGGTATGGTAAGCTGAATGCTATGAATAAACAACTTAGCTTATCGACAAAAAAATAAACAGCTGTAAGTAATGGAATAAGTGAATAAATATGTAAAAAAAAGAACGATGCGTAGAATATTCTTTGTTGCTTATGAAAAGTTTTATGAAAGAGTCGGCAGTAGTTATTGTATCACCATATTATGGAGGCACCTAGGGTCAGTGATTATGGCACAGAACTCCTTTTTCAGAGGGTGGTGAGTTCATGAACTGGCAAGGCTAGAGTTATTGACTAACAATCAGAGTATGGTGCAAGGTTGACACTTGAATGTGATGCACTTTACTCGTTATTGCTTCATTGGGTAGTGGGCAATGGGTACCACATCCTGTATTTTGGCATTACCCTGTCGGATGATGTATTGAATTTTTTTTGTTAAGTGTAAATTGCTGTACTATGGGTCATTGCTGATATTGTGTTGTTTTTTATGTGTCAGGTTGAAAATCAAGACATCAGCAACATCAGAATCATTGTGTTCAGAAAATTCAATCAGTTTGAGATTGGTGGAAATGTCATCACAGCTGTGGAATACCTTCCCAGTCTAAAAGTAAGTTTTAGGATTTTTTGATGTCTTTGGTTTGGTGTGCTGTACTAGCAACACAGTGGCCTGCCGAGGCTATTTACGTGCCACATTTTGAAATCAGTCATTCATGGCTGCCATCCCTGTTTTAACCACAGAGGGAAAAATAAAATTTTTGATTCTCAAAAAATTGAAGACTGAAACATTTTTCGTACTCCAAAAACTTTAAGATGAGCCTCCAGGAGAGTGGTATATCAAAAATTATTATAAAAATGTGGCAGTTTGAATATTTGTGTCCATGCTCTATTCTACTATGAGGTATTGATACTGTTATCCATTCCAGGTTGCCATGGCAGCGATTGATATGCCAAAGTCAGTATTCTAGTATTTTAATTCAGACTGATATTTTTTAGAGAAATTAAGAAATTTAACAATGGCACCTTCTTTGGTAGAATGCGTATCAAACATTTAATATTTGTTTATGGATAACACATAAACTAACCATACACGAACATCATAGGTTTGACATTAGCCAATCTGCATCTTACCACTCCCTACTTAACCATCTTGTATCTCTCTTTCTCTTCATTATCAGGTATTACTTTACAGTGAGGATAATTTAGATGCGGCATTACACACTCTGAGTCTCAGCAATACTAATTTCTTTCAATTCCCAACACTGCCAATGGATGGTAAGGTATGTAGGATTCAAAAAGTGATGCAAAGTCAATGTCAGTCACCTGAGCGAGCACAACTAAATACTGTAAACACTGTACTTTTACTTATTTCCAGATGTAGTGTATCAACTATGTTATTGTAAACCATGCCGTGGTAAACCATGGTATCATACTACAATATAGCAGTGATAGGGTTAATGAGATGTCTTTTGTGTAAACTTTCATTGATATACCCCTCAACTACCTTTAATGGTGGAAGATTCCAACGAAAGATTGCATATCTGTTCAAATTATCTTTGCCAAGTTGAATTACATTTCCAGAGGTGTCAAGAGATTAACTGTAGCATTAAGAAAGTTACTCCATGCATGCTTGTATACTGGTGTAAAGATACATCATCAGTTTATATTTCATTCTTTAAAAAGGAGTGACAAGTGATATGAAGTGCTTTTGTTTCCCATCATGCACAGTGAACATTTCATGTACATCTGGCAGGGCCATTGTTTACTTTTAAAATTACACATTGATAGTTCTTCCACATTTGTGACATACTTGAATGCTGCCATATGTGGAATTTTGAATGAGTTCGAGTGAAGAATGTATTGGTGCACTTTGGGGATTGTTTTGAGGTTAATATGTGTGTAAGACTTCAGTTTAATTGACAGGCAAAAATGTTGTACTGAGAAAAATAATCTATTCAGCATATAACAACTGTCTAATCGTTGTAGTCTTTCAGTACTTTCCACATATTTCATTTGCTTTGCTAATGGATGAACAGAAAATGAATTTAACAATGATGTATCCATTTCAAATTGACAGAAATATTTGATCAAGTTGGATTCAACTCTTGCCAAGTCCAGCTTTGACTATTCACTTCCCGAAGTCTCTTTTACAACCAATGGTTATCACAAACATGTCACCATGAAATTTGAACCACAGGTAAGTGAAAAAGTGTTTTTGTATGTTTTCAAATGTCACACCAATACTATTTTATCATACTGCGTTGCTCTCTGTAGTAGTTTGTGCCCAGAAAATGAAAATTATTGAACATTTTTACTTGTGTTTTGCTATGGAAACTGAACTTTGTGCTGTATAATGAAAAAATGTCACCAAGTATAGTCAGCAAGAAATGCAAATATGGACTGCTCTATATTGTTGACAATGTGGACGTTGAGGGCGCACTAAGCAGTACTTCACCCCCTATAATTTACCACAATGTGATGATTGTGGTGACAAAGAATACTTGAGCACTATAATCATTAAATGTAAGTAATCATTACGCTTACGTCAAAAATCAAATAATAATTGAAAAGTTTAAAATTTTAGCCTTGTATATCATCACATTTTGGTGAAAATTGTAGAGTTCCGTTTTCCAGCATGAAGGAATCTCAATTTTATATTTGACACAGATATGTGCTCTCAGTGTGGATTGTCACCTGTGTGGTTAAAGAGTAGTTGCCACAATGCATTGATTGCTCCTTGTTGTTTCAACAGAAGTAGCAAGCTTAAAAAAGATGGTGACCATCACTGTATTGACAGTCGTGTATCAGTATCATGTTACTCTGTCATTGGACCAGTATCGTTAGAATTCAGATAAATGTGTCAGACCAATTGTTAGTGAAAGTTAAACAAACAAGGTGACACATATTGTTTTTCTGAATTTCAGCGTCGCAGTTTAGATCAAGATCTGGCCCAGGGTTCCTACATTGCACTGCCTCTGATTATCCTAGCTATCTTTGTAGCATTCAACCATGACAAGGTAAGACTTCAAGGTCATTGTATGACTGTATTGCAGAAGTGTTGATTTTCACAGAGTTTTCATTTTAATTTCAGTATATTGATGTTCGTCTTATTGTCACTTGGTTTTATGATGTTCCGGTTATGTTGAAAGGAGAATCAGTCCAACTACAATGATTGATTTTCATATCTTAAGGGTAGGAACACACCAAGACCACAGCAATAGTGTGCTCCCAGTATATACCTCGCAGAAGGTGACTTGTTTGTGTCATTCAAACATTGGTTGTCATCAGTTACACTGGGGTTTAATGAAGTGGATGATATCTATCAGTGAAAATACACTGAATAATTTTTGGTTTTACAGTAAATCCTGCCACTTGCATTGTTGGCCATCAGATACAGATTGATAAGCTGTCTTTAACGTTCATGAAATTCTACTGCCTATCATTAACTTTTTTCTGTGATCTGTGTTTCTTTTGACTGCACAGGTGTTACCGTACATACAACAATTGACTCACAGTGTGAAGACATACAACACAGGCAGTATCAGCACCAAACAAACCATAGACAGAGAGCAACTCTCTTCAGATGAAATTACAAAACACAAAAAGAAAGCAAAAACCAGGAAAACATAGCAGGGCATTGATGCATTAGTGTTAATTTTATGCAATTTTTAATGAAAGGTTTATTAAGCATATTACAGTGATGGTTCAAAGAAGAATGTGGGATAGTTGGTGCAGATAGGTTTATCTTGGAAATGTTGGAACTGCAGTACCTGTAAAATATCAACTCTACTCTAGACATCAGCAATGATCAGAATAGTAACACCAAGACACCTTTGCAGAGTCACACAATATGTTGAAGACAAAAACAAAATTAATTGAAAGACACTTACAGTCAAAGTATTAGTCCATGATGGAGTTCTACCTTAACTATATCACACAGATATACATAACATGGGTGTAGACAAGGTCAGAAATTGATGTAAAATTTCACAGTCGATGGTTGAACAAATGAGAATTGGTACATGTAGGAATGATTGAGTGGAAGGGGTGTGAGGAAGTGCTCCTGTTTGTGAAAAAAGTTTCCTGCTACTTTGCTACCACATCTCTCTGATGATGCAGCCTTGTACAACTCCTGTGATGTGTAGATAATCTTTTCTTGGCAGCTGTGGGTAGAAGTGTAAAATCTTTTCTGATTGGCTGGCAAGGTCAGAGGTTAAGAATATCATCCAGTTTTTCTCATTTTTCCAACCAATCGTCAACTCTGTTTCAGACACGCTTCAACTCTGTTTCAGACACGCTGTAGCCCAAACCATCTCAAAGACAACTTTCAAGTTTGTTGACACCCAGGGTCTTTACTCTCCTGAAAAATCTAGAAAGTCCTTGCATTTGGAAGACTTGTGTCATTGAAAGTCATTGAAATTTAAATTGAATCGTGAAAAAATCATGGAAACATGATCAGCTACCAATTATTTTAAAAAATCCTGAAAATGATTGGTTCCAATACCGTAAACAGCATGTCAGAAAGTTGTATAAAAATGGTATATTGCAAAAATTATACCATGAATATGGTATTTTTGATCACAAACAGTCCTTTAAAATTGCTGAAAAGCAAGTTTGACTTTGAGTGTATGTAATATGTTTAGTAAACCTTTCCTTTTAAGCCGCCCGCCATACCTATGTTGTCTGCATCATGGAACAGTCTCATTGCACTATAGTAGCAGGTTATTCCATGTTACAGGGAACACAGGGGGTGCTAGGGTACTATTTTGAAATTTTTTTTATACATTCACTTGTGGTGTAATAATTAATTTGTGGAAAAGGCAATAAATTTGTTTGTTTAATATTACAAATAAATAGTTACTGTGAATTTGTCATAGATATCTATTCACCATAGAATTCAATGGACAGTGCATGTGTATTGGATTTTCCAATGTCATATCCAATCTTTCCTATCGGAAGGAAATAAAATTGTAATTCCCTGTCAATCTGAGAAATCAATGATCTGCATCTAAATTATTAAAAGTTTTAAAGCGGTAAATGTTGCATAGTTTAATGTTCATGCTTTGTCTTTCTCAAAGTTTGTCAACATTTACTTCACTAGCCGGTTTGTTTACTCCAGTTTTCAAAAGTCACATAAATCACAATAGGTCAAGGGTCACAACTATAAAGCTGACCTGAGGTTGCCTTGGTAACATAATCGGTTTTAAACCTTCAATGTGATTTGGATATCAACATTGCTAAACTGGTGTCTATGCATAGTGTGACGGTCAGGCTATCTGTTGATGGCATTACATAAACAAGGCTGACGTGGGCTTGCTCTGTATATGCCAAGCCTTGCTGAAAATGGCAAATTAAATGACAGCCAGAAGAAAAGTTTTTAGACATCTTCCACCTGTACTTGATAAGTCCAACTTATCGATTGGTAAATCAGTAAGTAGGGAAATTATTTCTGCAAACCAATGTCACAATGCATAGGCTATAAGTCAATACAGCTCAGCTAGTCTCCCAAGCAGACCACAGCGTGCATGAACCTGTCGTATTTCAATCAATCTCCTGGTGCTAGTAAACTGATTTGCTTTTCATCATTCAGTAAATGTCACAGAGCTCTGACCCACAATATTTACCAGCTGATAACAAGATGGGCTATGCACATGCATGGGCTGATGGGGACAGTCTGCCTGTTTTGTTATCCGTGGAACAGGAGGCACTTGCCAAGGTGTACCATGTCAGGGGTTGGGTTCAGTGTGAAAGGCACCCTTAAAGAAACACTGATTATTATCAAAAAAGAAGCTGGGTCTAGCCATCTCTTTCTTACATCCATGGCCTAGCGTTCTTCAAGTGAGTCAAAAAGTCATGCATTATGCATCTGATACATGTATACAGTCCTCATGCTTTCATAAAATGAATAACAAAATATGCATTTTATAAAAACTGGTGATTTATTTCTCATTAAAATAGTCAATGCATAGTATTTTACATTTGAGTACTATTACAGTGTCTCTACAAAATATACACAGAAGCCTTACAGCGGTGACTGATTAAATATTATACAGAAGTACAAAACAATAAATAAATAGTGAGCGAACAAAATTATGCCCGTCTTTACTGTCATTGATAATTTTCTTTGCATTTTCCACATCACACTTTCAAAATGGAAACTAGTCTATAGCTTGACTACTGCTCAACTATCCTATGGTGTTACTATGTGTAATTCTTAGCAAGTAAATCAACAAATCAACTAATACTTGGTATTTTAAGTAATTTGTACTGCACAGACATGGAAAGTTTAAATTTTATATTTTTAAGGTAGTAGTGCCTCGAAACAGAAAGACTTAAAATTTTGCTCAAACTTCCCATTAAAAAGCTTTTAACCATTTACCTTCAAAATACTTCAATACTAAAAATCAAGGGTCGCCATGCAAAATTTGGCAAATTACCCAATATTTGCTGACATTTGAGATAGCTAGCTCTGATCCCAAATGACGTCAGTGTTCTCTCCCAGTAATATGCATAAATATGTATTTGTCCACATTTACTGCATAAACGATGAAAATAAACCCTGCAATTGTTACAATGGCTACTTGGAGCCACACTAATTTGTATGAATTTATGGCTGAGACTACAAGCTGCAACAACAGCTGGGCATTCAACAATAAAATTTGTGTGAATTTTAGCCAGCATAGTCTGAAGTTGCGTGTGTGCAGCTATATTTATGACAAACCAGAAATTGCAATCAGTGCTATTGAAAATGGTTGCCATCCCTGTCTAAATTCAATGGGGAGAAATAAAATGTTTGATTTGCATGAAAATACACCAGGTTTAAAGTTTATTTATTTACTGTAGTGATAAGCTTCAATATGATCCCCTATAAGTGGTCGACAAAAGAGCATTCTAAAGTTGGAGAGGCCACATATCTGTCCCTGAAGCACTCTTGGCAAGACTTCCTGTTGGTCCCCTCGTATCTGAAATCACTGTAATCTTGAGACTTTCCTCCAAGGAAGCATGTCAAACCTAACCTTGAAAGTGTTTAGAATTAGCATTAGCGTTTGCTTTAGGTTTAGCATTTATTACGTATGTAGTATATCCTACATGAAAAGGGGAGCAGGTTGAGGAGGGGGCCCGAAGGAAGTCCATCCACACTTGTTACCTTGAACTTGACATTATTTGCAATGATAAAATTGATGTCCACACAATTTTTCTAATTTCGATAGTACATCATTTTTGCAGGATTGGCCTATATCAGCTTACAGCAAAATGTTGGCTTTGTAATAAAACACTAATTATACCATACCAGTATATTGATGTCACAAAGACAGCGATCTGATTAGTTGACATGCGAAAAGATCTGTGGTATATTGGTGATATACCACAGTTGGCACACGCTCAAGCTCTCAGCTTGAGCAAAAAATCCATTTTTGACGTTCCTTGCCAGAATTTCAATATACTGTTATGATATAATAGGACATGTACACAAGAAAACAGACCTATCAATGTCAAACACAGCCATAATAAATGAAAACCATGACTTGTGCAATTATAAATTATGTGGATGGAACTTTTGGTCCTTTCCATCATGAATTGAAGAGGTACAATCTCTTTGACATCTTCTTTTGTCAAAATTTAATTTTTTAAAGCTGAAGGTATTATTTCCACAGCAAATAATATAGTAAAATTGTTGTTTGCTAAAAAATAAATTACGTACCAAAGTTGATTTTAGCAGCATTGGAAATGTGACAAAATATATCAGACAAAGTATGGGGATCTTCCAAAAGATAAAGTTTGCAACAACTGTTATTCAGCAAAGCTTATCATCAAGCCATGTCATTATCCATTGATTGATCACAACTTTGATCAAAAAGTCATGACCTGTACCACTTGGATACTGCAATTGACCTCACTGGAAAAGGCAGAGCGCCCTCTACAGGTACCACAAATCTTGAACAGATCATTGAATGCTATGATACACCAAAGTCTGGAAGTATAGACTGAACTTTCTTTCTCATTTCTTCCATTCTCTTCCGACGTCTTTCTTCTTCTTTCACAACCTGTGGGTACCTCCTCCATGCACTGAAAGCTGTCTTCACGATTCGACTGTGAAGGATAAACACACAGCAACATGAAAAAGTCAGAGGTGATAACATTTGAGTGTTGGGTGTGCATGATGACTGCATGTGCTGTTGCCTGGATACAAAGCTATTCTCATCATTCTAATTCACCGACTCAGTTGAAATTTGAGTAATTGTTACTTAAAAGGGGCAGTCCCCAGTCCCTGCTTCTCACATTAGTGTTTGCTGACATTGACTGGTTATGTGATTTTAATCCTATGTTCTCCTTTTAAAGTTATATTCATTCAGTCAATTTGCCCTGACATAAAGCTGATTAAGAAACTGCCCCTTTAAATAAAACACTACACCACACACTTTTCACACAAAATGCCAAACACTTAAGACACTAAAATAAAAGTTCAGAATTAAAAAATAGACTACCCCCACCCTATTTCTTTTCTGAATGACACAGATAAAATCTTTGAAAACACAGTCATTTGGGGATCCTGGTATGTACTGGTACATGGAACTCAGGGTTTGTGGAACCACAAAGTTGACCTTTAGCAGACAGACATTGAAAAATAGAGATTGTCTTCTTTTGATACTCATTTGATCTTCCATGTTTGTTCTCTGTGAATAGGTTCAACAAACTTCTAGCAGATATCGTACCAAGGTGTAATCACTCCTGAACTGATAAATGGCCTACCAGTACCTGGTACAGCTCCATCCTGATAAAACTACACTGCAGATACCATGACAGTAACTAATTATGTCAGTACTCACAAAATAGAGATAAAATTACTATCATTTGATGTACTCACTACTGATTGTGTTCAGCAGCCAGTTCTTCCTTTCTCATCATAGACAGTCTTTCCTCAGTGGTGTAGTCTTGCCAAAGTTTGAAATATTTCACCTTGGTTGTGTAGGAGTAATGTCTCCTTGCTTTCTGCAGCTGAATGGACTGTAAATGACCATACTGTAAAATAAAAATATAAATATCCTTCATTAGATTATGTTTTAGTTTCTAGTTTCTGTACATTGGTTTTCTTGTACAATGTCTGTAATTATTACCTGAAACAAATATTTGTTTTCTATTTCTTGTGAAACAAACTTGTTTTGGATCAATTAAAACAAGTGACCTAGTGGCTGATACAGCTCCAAACTGTGTTATGTACAGAATAACTATTTGTGACATGTATTGATGAAGAATGTGGAAATCTTTGATAACTCATTTCAGGATGATCTGACAAAAAAAAGGGCAAAACTATCTGTAAAAATACACATGGAAGATTTCATCATAATTTGAACATATCATATTAATATCATCCCTAAAAAAATATCAACTTCAGCTATCAGAAATGTAGTTTTTTGAGAAACAACATTTTTGACCAAAAATGGCAATTGCTCCAAAATACAAACTTGCACATTTCATCATTATTTCAATATATCACATTAAGTTCATCTGTAGGAACCACCATATCAAATATCAAAGCTATCAGATGAGTAGTTTTGAGAAACAAATTTTTTGACCAAAAATCACACAAAATTGCCCTAAAATAACTAATATACAAATTTCACTACAATTGAACACACCCAACAGAGGTCACCTCAAGTGAACTGCATATCAAATTGCAAAGCACTCGCACAAATGTTACAGAGAAGATTTCTTTGTCCAAAAACAGCAAAATATGCCCCCAAAATACGCAAATTTCACTACAATTTCAATAAACTTAACTGAAGACACCCCCAAGTGACATGGGGTTTCAGAGAAGAAGGCAACTATTTAAGGATGACAGACGGATAGACGGAAGGACGACGATGGACAATCAGCCTATTTGATAAGATCGGCAGCCCTGACAGCAGAGCTAAAAAATTTCTAGATTAGAGAAATGACTGACCCGTCTCCATGATGCCAATGCTCTCCTGACAAGGATACAGTTGTACATCTCATCTGCCAAGCGTTGTTTCTCTTGTACAGTGCTCTGTGTTATCTCTTTCCATGGAGTAAAACATTTCTGTATCAATACTATGTTATGATGATCTATAGCAATCTGCATGTTGTGTCTGGATATCTGTACAAGTCTCAACCATGGTGCAAGTCCTTTGTTTCTTAGCAGTGTTTGTCTGTAGTATTCATCTGCCTTGCTATTCTGTCTCTTTATCTGATCCAGTCTCTCCTGCTTCTCTTCTTCTTTCTGTGAAAAAAAAAAGCACAGAACATTTCTGGCTTTGAGGACATGTTGTCTCATTGATTAACAAAGCCATTGAACTCAGTACGTACATATCTGTGCATTTTGGTGCACTGTAATTCTCGCTACCTCAAATAGCTTTTTTATTGTCCCGGGGGAGCAAACTACATGTTATTGAAATGCATTGTGGGTAAAAAGTCAACTTCTCACTGCAGCAAGAGTTGAAGATCGTGATCTATTAAATATGTTTAATGCAAATGTAATCGCTTTCATGGTAAAAAATAGTTTGGTTGTGAAAGAAGATGATCTCATGCATCTATTCAACTTATTAGACATGTCTTGTCTAAATTCCTGTGTAACCTAAAACTTTACTTTGGCTTCAGTAATCTTATGTCTTTTGCCTGAAGAAATCTGCCAGAGTAAAAATATTATCAACTACTTGAGACTTTTTAAACTCACTTAGGTGGCAGAATCAAACATAAAGTACTCAGAATTATGAGAGATTGATACGGTAGATTAAATAATTGATTGATTGTTTGTTTGGATGGTTGGTTGATCAGTGTTTTTTTCATCCCTGAATAAACCTACACTGCTTCTGGTGGATGACTTCATTCAGGAAATTACAAGACATTACTTAACTTACCTGTTTGGCCAGTCTCCTCTCTTCTCTAACTCTTTCAATCTTAGCTTTCTTCTCAGCTTCTTCTTCCAATCTCCGTTTCTCTTCTGCCTCTTTGATTTGTGCCTGTATATTGGAAAAGATCAAACTTTATTGCTCAAAAATTCTAATTTGTACTGTATGCTCTTAGGATGCAATTTTCTAAGTGAGGACACCACAATTTCAGTTCGAATACCAGCCTTTTACAAGATGATAAACTTGCTGCATTTTGTTCTCACAGACATATCAAGAGGAATACACTTACATAAATGAAATGAGTGCATATTTGACACTCAGTAATAACACAGCAGGCTAGAATTCCAATACACCACAACGTCTGAAAACATGCTGCTTAGACCAATGCTTTCAGTCCGGTTAAGATAACAAGCTTACAGAAGGCAATTAATTAACCCTCCCCTCTCTTCTATTCCATTGTCCTATCTTCCTGCTCTACTGAACCCATCCTTCCATCCCTTCCTCACCTCCCCCTCTTTACTCTCCTCTTTCTTCCATCAACCGTACACTCACCAATCTCTCTTCTTCTCGTTTTCTTCTCCTTTCATCAGCCTCAGCTTTTCTCTGCGCAATTCTGGCAGCTCTCTCTTCCATACCTGTCAATCAAACAGACAGTGTTAATGCAATACAGTAACCTCAGCTTTCCTCTGCGCAATTCTGGCAGCTCTCTCCTCCATACCTGTCAATCAAACAGACAGTGTTAATGCAATACAGTAACCTCAGCTTTCCTCTGTGCTATCCCAACATGCAACAGAGACTACTTGCTACTTCAAAACACACTTTGAACAGTCCATGGCTTATGATACACAAAAGGAAGAACAGAAAATGACTGTGTGTTGACTTACCTTTCAGGAAGTTTGTACTTGCTTTGCTGGTTTTCTTGGCATTGTTCAGTGTATCATTGGAACTTTCATTACTACAGTCAGAGTGTGTTGTCACTGCTGTGTCTGAGGACTGTGATCTGTCAAAGATGAAAACAACAATTATTCAATACATGTAGTATATGCATACCCGTAAATATTCTTTGTACTCTGACATACCAAACCAGCTCAAGAATTGACAGAAAAGGAAATATCTACCAGACCAACGACCCAAAGTAACACAACAAACTAGGTTAACAAATTGACTGATAGGTTTTATTCTTGCCTTAAAGGGGAAGTTCACCAAGGATGATTTTTACATATGTGGTAGCTCTGTGGTCATTTACCCCAGAAAAGCTATTTTCACCATTTATAACTCGCTGGATTTTTTACGAAAATGATAAAAATAGTATAGGAAGTTGCCCATGTAATTTGAATCATGGGAAAAAAGCCCCAAGCTTGGAGCTTGCATCATGAGATATGGAAGGGACCATCTTCGGATGGGTATGGCCCCCACATTGTCCACTCACAGTAACACAGTAGTAAACAGCAACACAAAATCTGACAGTGGACAGTTTATTATAAGTGATTCATCGTTTATGCAAGGATACTCAGTATAAACAAAAGTTATGTAAATACGCACAGCCTGGTTTAAGCATGGGTGAGTGGACAATACCATACCCATGGGATAATGGTGCCTTCCATATCACATTATGCAAGCTCTAAGCTTGGCGCTTTTTCCAATGATTCAAATTACATGGGCAACTTCTCGTACTATTTCTATCGGTTTTTGTAAAAATCATACAAGTTATAAATGGCGAAAATAGCTTTTCCGGGGTAAGTGACCACAAAGCTAGCACATATGTAAAAATCATCCTTGGTGAACTTCCCCTTTAAATTGCACACTTGAACAATATTTAGCATTACACTTTGCATGATTGAGAGGATGCAATTCATAATTCTGATATGAATTTCTGTGACCATACTCCAACTGAATTTGTTTAAGCAAGCAGTTCATAGTACCATATGTAGATGTTGGACATAAACATAGAACACCCTTTTACATTGAATATTATAAGATGACAGAAGTACAGAAAACACTGAACAAAAATACCTTGAACTTAGAGGTTGACTGATGTCACTGACTGCATTGTTGATGTCTTTGACATTGGACGGTTTCTTAGATGTTGAACTTCCATCTTGTAAGTTATTGAGTTCTTGTTGCAGTAGTTGTTGTCGTTGCATTGATTGCATCTCAACAATCAATCTTTGTTGTTTCTTAAGCTGCTTTTGTTGTTCCTGTAAGATTTTTTGTTGTGCTGCATATCTGTGTTCAAAGTTATTGATAGTGTACGGTATTTTCCGACTTCTACCCATGTCCATTTCTCTTTGTAAGTTTTCATGGTCATATTCCATGGCATTATTTTGTTCACCATCTCCACGGTTTGCCAGCTGTTCCGCTGTCAAATTGACATGCTTCCTGGTAACTTGCCATGCAAATTTGGGTTTTTCCAGTGGTTTAGCTTTCCTGGAATGTGTGTCTTGGAGTGACCAGTCACTCCTACCAGTGCTTGGGATGGAATGGTTCTGTAACCTGCGAGCCGGTTGGTCAAATAAATCGTCCTATGGAGGGCAGATTAAACGAATACAAAAATATGTTACTTTCATTAGAAAAAACTTATACAATGTTGAAAATCATATCATCACATTTTAGTTGTAACATATTTTAAATAGCTCACTCCCTGTTGGATCTACCAAAACTTTGAAATAACCATACAATTATGCAAATGTCAAACAGCCACACAGCTCTCTGAAAAATGTCTTCTTTGGTCATGTAATAACTGAAATGATAACACAGCCATGTGATATTCAAATCAGATTCTTTCTTGATTATGGAACAACCACCCGTGTGGAAACACAGCCACATTTACTCACCACTTTTTGCCTTGTAGAATCTGGCCTATCAGAAGACCTGTTAGAATGAGGAGTCTCCAAATCATCCGCAAACAAACTGTCATCCTCCTTCCTAGTGGTCCAGAGCTTCCCTGAAGCAGCTGCTTCCAGGAAGGCAGCCATTTTGTTTTTAGTTTCCTGTCTCCTTTCTGTCATTTCTCTGCTTTGTTGTTCCTGTGTAACCCAGAGCTGCCAACTTACAAAATATCTTTTCAACAGAGTTTTTCTGTGGAAGTCCTCAGCAAGCTGCCTTTTCCTGAAACCAAATTACGTTTCAGTAAATATCACCATTATCTAATGACATCAAGTGTATATATATCAAGTAATTTGTATGATTTTAAGTCTATTCTTCGTAACAACTGGTGTATTTAAAACATTTCAAAATGAATACAGCTAAATGTTGATCTTTCTTGTAAAAGTGTCATGACTCCATGTTAAATTGATTATCTTTCTGCGAACTGATCAAACTGATTACTTGACTCTGTGATATTTAAGTGATGTCTTGTGCTTCAGTACGTGTATTCACAATTGTCTAGCAAAATTGGGGTTATACTGGCCCTCTATCAGTCTTTATCTCTTCACTGAAATTATAATAAGTAGGAATGACAACTCATTTACACTTTTGGAATGAATACAGGCTCTCTTAACAGCGATGTAACGTGAAATGCCACAGTGATTGTTTACACCATCCAGCCTGACCTGTGAGTCTCTCTGACATAATTCTGTCTCTTTTCATTTCTTGATGCTAAACCAATCATCTACACATTCAGTCTTACCTGTGAGACTCTCTGATGTAAAATTCTGTCTGTCTCTCCTCATATTCCATACGCTGCTGACGTACATAGTGTCTCCATTTGTTCCAGGCCCTGACCAATCTTCTCCAGTCTGAGAGAGCCCTGGCTTTGCCCATCTGTATTCGTCTGTTGGCTACTAGCTGATACCATGCTGAGAAATGCCTCCGTAGACACTGCAATGCAAAACACAATGTGAGATTTATCAGAGATCAATGGTTGTAATAAAACTAAAATTCAACTAGTTTGACACAATTGAGAGTAGCAAAGGTAAATTTTGAAAATTAATAACTTGACATACCATCAAGCTGATTTTTCTTGGAATATTTCATTCCTGTTAGGTCAAAGATTGAAATGTTTCCAAAAACGGATATCTTTAGAAATCAATCTCAGGATTGCAATAGTTGAGTTTTGCTTCACAGCTTTTATTATGAAGGATGTCACATGCTTTCATCATGCTTCAAGTTTGAATTATTGCTCCCAGTTATTTGATGTCAAGTTCTTATTTCACATATTGTGATATGCCTTGGAAACAGAGATGCACATAACACTTGTTGTAGAGAAGAGTCAGGACAGGAAACTAGTGATTTCTGAGAAGGCATTT
>LD351716.1:74079-104635 GCA_001465055.1 Ptychodera flava | reverse complement strand
CTTATTTCAAATTATTGTTAAATTGCAGTCTGCCGAAAGAAACATGTTGCGACAATGACTCTTTTCGATCGAGCTCATAATACCATACGATAATGATCGATATATTAAACTAAAAATTTGTGCGAATTATAAGTTTCAAAAGGCAATATGCTTTGGTTCGATGGATTTTATTAGTATCAAATCAAGTTACTTAATCCCCGAGGCATTCCATAGTACCGATATCTTTCCTTAGTTATACACTTTCTTATATGTACCAATTTTCTATTTATTTGCATTTGATCGACATGCTGAATTAATAAAGTATTGCTTCATGCTCTAACATTATAAAAACCATGACACGACATAAAGTATCTATTCGGAGGATACTTCTCATAGTCCAGAAGAAGATCGCAGGAAGTCCAGCATAGTAGTAGGCACGGTAACATCAGCAATACTTACCGAGGTAACAGAAATTACTCAAAAATTCCCCCTGTCCTAGTTATATATAATAGCGTTAAAGTCATTTACCGACTTCTTTCTCTAACGGTATTTCCTTGTATTTTCATAGCTTTTATGTTCCTATTACAGAAAGACGGCATCTTCATCCGAAAAAGTGACTTCTACTTTATGCACGGAAATCCATGTTCCAGATTTTATTTTACAATTTAAGGTTGCTAAAGTGAAAATCGGGAATATAGGTTCTGAGAAAGGTAAGTGAATATTAATGTTTTCGTAAAGTTACGGTCATGAAAGAAGACGATTTTACTTTAACGCTTAAAAAGTATTGCTTTACAAAATCAGAGTAACTTTTAAAATCTGCCCTTCATCCTGCACTTGGTCAGTTCTAACGAACAACAGATGTAAAACATATGTTTTGGCAGATTGCTCCTACCAGCCTTTCTCAGGATTTCTTAATATGCAACACAAGTTCACCAGTGACTAATTATTATTGACATTTGCTAACTTCAGCATTTACTTCATTTGGTAGCGATTCATTGAGAAGTTTTTTAAATAGCATCAGTAGCTAATTTGCTCCATGATTTCAATAACCACATAATTCATAACAAGACCAGACAAATTTTCGCCACAGAATAAGCATATTGAGCTTTTAGTTCGGTGCAAAACAGTGAATGGCAAATTCCTGTAGTAAGAAATCAAGAGTATAATTTGGTAAGGTTGGCGTTAAGTTTTCAAAGTAAATAAGGGACACGAAAAAGACTATAGCCAGGCATTTTAAACAAATAATCAGAAATTGTCAGCTTTCTCACGCTTATGTCTGGTGTAAGTGTGGATGATTACAAAAATGTTTGATTTTCAAAGTATTTATAACATAATCCTTCCGCTGTTTTATTGCAGTTCCCTGTCAAGCAAGCTCTGTGGAAAGACGATCCGCGCTCAACAGACGGGGATTTCTCGGAGAAGTATGGCTACAACAATAAATGAGACACACTACAACGGCACTTTCGTTGATAATGGAACCGGTAGTGGACATACAATGTTTAACGACCAGAAAAATATTAAATATTTAGCAGCTTGTATGATAGCTTCGATTGGTATATTTGGAAATTTATGCTTCATTATTGTAATGATACGAGTTAGGGAGATGAGAACCATTACGAATTTTTATCTATTGAATCTCAGTATCGCAGATACCCAGTATCTCTTTGTGGAGTTACTCATCGGACTATTTTCGTACAGAGGAGTTGCCATTCGCCATAGTTGTTTACTAAGAACGATACCTATTATTCTCAGTGAGGAGGAATCTTGCATCATGGTAACCATCATCAGTGTGGAGCGTTACCTAGCGATATGCCATCCGTGGAAAGCACACGTCATCAATACAACCAGCAGGTGTCTAAAAACGATCATATTGTCATGGTTTATTAGTTTGTCTATGTCGTCGCTAGGTGTCATGATTTGCGAAGGATGGCGTTTTGGAATCAGAAGGCCCCTTGTTTTGCAGACAGTTTGCGTTGCTTTTTTTAATGCATTTATGTTTTTTACTTTGGTCGTAACATTAACTATGTATTCCAAAATCATTATTGAAATGTCAAGAAGAGCAAGGCTGGTTTCCCCAGAAACAACTGATCAATCGATTCGCAAGGAATGCTCGCAGGTCCTTCGCGTAGCCATGGCAAACACTGTAGTTTTCTTTGTCTGCATGCTTCCTTCCTGTGTAGTGCAACTTGGATGGATGTTACGCTTTTGGGGTAAATGGCAGGCTAGTTATTTTGACGCTTTTCTAAAGTTCGAATCATTTGCAAAGGCAATGGCACTAGTAAATTCAGCCATGAATCCTTGGTTGTACAAATTGATGAGTCAGAAATATCGTGTAGCCCTGAGACTGGCGTTTTCATGTTGGTAATATGTTGTGTGGATTCTGAAATTAGCGTGATTTCTTCCATGGGAGATACATACATTTGCCATCTAAAACCTTATTATTATATGATTTTCTACATCTTACAGGGCCCGTTTATGAAACGTGGGAGAAGGGGGGGGGGGGAAGACATTTTCATTTCATTCTAAAAAGCGAAAATTACAATGTTTTTTAAGATCAAATAATAAGCTGAAGCGATTTACCGGTTTGATCCCAATAATTGCCAATATAAGCCACATTTACTTATAACTATGAAATTGGATAGTTTTGATTTAAATAAGTGTTAAGGAGATCGTTTTAGATACTTGTGGGAACGTTTTAAATAGATCAATCAATCATGAAATTAGATATTGACAGCCCTGATAGCAGTAAAGTTATGTTCTGCTGCCAGGTTTACAGTAACCAACTAGTTTTGTGAACGAGGAACCGTTTGTTTGAAGAAGGATTCCGAAGTGTATTCGTGATTTTAGTGACTTTGGCTTTACATGATGTCAAACACATTGTATCAGGCTTCGAAGAAAGACGAGATTGTATCCTGAGAGCTGTACTTTTGAACTGTCCTTTTTCTCTTGCTTATGCGATTGTCGATTTTTGAAATGTCTTGTTAATAATATAATTTGCATTTAACATTTGCCCCGAACTATAAATTGACCGGCGTTCAGTGCATGAGCATTGTTTTCTGTAACAGTCATCGATACAGACAATATCATGAATAAAAATTTGAAATACTTGTACTCGCCATTGTGAAAAATAAGTGCATTCTTACTGTATTTATTGTATAATATTTATTTATTCATGTTGGACGACAAATCAGTGATTCCCTCCTCTTATTTCCTGTTAAGTGATAATGAGTTTGTATCTAGAACAACTTAAACTGGTGCCAACTGTGTTGTATTGCAAATATAATGCTGTTCATTTTGGATGTCTAGCATCGGATCATTTTATTTACAGACGTTGTATAACTTTTAATATCGCATTTTACCAAGAAGCTACTGAGGAAAAATTGTAAGCGATGAAATTTTACATATAAATGACCAGAAATTGGTTATGATGTAGCTCCTGAGATGAACTCCATAAAATTTCTGGTCAAGAAAAGTCGATTTCGACGACTTTTTCAGAGAAACGTTCCCAAAAACTGCGAGATCCTGAGAATTTAGAAGTAAAACATAGAAACAATTACATATGAAGTCCCCCCTTGTATTATGTAAAAGTTTATCACACGAGTCTGACAGCAGTTTTCAGTTATCATAATGTCTCAACATGATTCTTTCCTTTAGCATTTCAATTTATGTATTTTTCTGAATTGCTATGAATTAAAATTGAATCGCAATAAACTTGGTTAAAACAGGTTGGCCTACATTTTCTTTTACTTATTTCTATTTTTCAGTATTAACTCTTTCATGTGATACACATACGCCTTTATAGTGCTTTCAATAATCAACAAAATATATTCTGCCTACGACTAGCTAATGCAATAGAGAACAACATATGATGCGATCATTGAATGTTAAAGTATAAAATCTCGAAAATGACAAATTTCAAACGTCCACAACATCACGTATTCTAAGAAATTTTGTCTTCTTTAAAAACATAGCTCTATGCAACTGTTTATCAGTCAAATAAATTGTTATTTTTTCATATTAACCTCTGCACCACGATTCATCCTTTCGGCTTGCTCCATAAGCTGGCTATTGGGATACATCTCGATTGAAATGCCTCCAACAGATAGCATCTCACTACTGGTTACAGTTGCGATGCGTTGTCGTAACATATGGACGCTTACAATATCATTATTACATGACTTATGACGACGTTTTAAATCATGTTTATTGTTGCTGATGTCTTGGACCTTCCTCTGTCGAGGATCAGTATCTTGACCCTTTGTTCCTTGACAGCAAAAATGCAAATTTAACTTCCCAAAACGCACCAAATTGCAGATGTTCTCCCATTCCATCGGAAATTCTTGTGAGTATTTTCACTCAAACACTAATGATATCGAGCAAATGCCGTTTTCTGATATACATGCATCGGGCATTACGTTCTTGTTACGAATTCCACATAATGTTGAAAACTGTTGTTACTCGCCTTCATTATTTAAGACAATATTTGAAACCTGTGTCTAAAACTTCATTAACACTGATTGTAAAGCTATCAGCCATATTGAACAAATATCTGGTTCTTGCTCTGAAAACTTCTCAATTCAACTTTGTTATTTCAAAATGGGATTAAAATTTTCCAGAGCGCGGTATTTCACCATATTCCCTTTCCTACTGCTGCTATCGGTAGGCACCAGCTTATTCGCAAAATAACAGCTTAACTGTGTTGCTTTGTTACTTATATTAATACCAGTCTGTGAACAATTTAGCCTTTTCAAGACCCTGTTAATTGAAAATACGTTTTCCCGCCTTACTCCAGCGACAGGCGTAAAAAAGACCTGTTCTGCAGTCTTTAGCTTGTATCCTGATAACCACACTTTAATTCGTCAGAACAGTGGGTTTTGCATAATTAGACAATGAGAATCACAATGACATAAAACAAAGTCACAGAAATGGAAACATACATATCATTCCGCGAAACTTCGGGCATCTTTCGACGAATATGTTTTGATTAATCTATGTATGTCATTTTAATTGAAAAAAATGCAATTACATTAATAGCATAACTCCATGACTAGAGAGTACACGCCCTGTACGGACTATTTGCAATATTTGGGCTTGCTTTGTATTCTGCTGGCAGTCACTAGGCCGGCCTCCTGTCCCATTTCTACCGCCTACTGCGCTACTCACGCAAATAGGAGCAGCACAGCCAGCGGTAGACTTTGGACAGGGCACCAAACTGAGCAGTCGCTTGGCGCTCAAGCGGTGACGGCCGCAGAATACATCGCAAGCTCTTATGCAGAACGTCCTCAGCACAGCGCTCTTTCACTCTCTCGCATTGAGGTTCTGTTGTAATACAGATGACAAGTTTGTCTCATGCATATTTTGCCATGTGATCTGCCATTTAAAGAGTAGTTCATGAATTTCTCAGTAGTCGTGAACAATCGGTCTTCTTATTTATTTCACTAAATCATTGGTCACACTTTCCCTCAATGGTGGGAATAATGACTCCAGTTAACGTTGCACATGACTATTGAACTGCCAAATTATTTTGCTCACGGAGAGTATCCCCTAAATTTCAAAACTGACATTTCACTCATTTATGAACATCACGATAGATTTCAAAATCTGCATTCGAAACATTGCTTCATCAACCAGTGTGCCAGTCCAGCGGTCAAAGTTATATTTTCTTCTAAAATGTACGTCGCCAGTTGAGATTTGTCAAAGACAACACTATCGAGAATATAGGTTCTGAGAATTCCAAGGTGAGTGAACCACTTTTTTTAAATGTACATATACCAAAACGACGAAGACGGTTACTTTTAGACTGAAATATTACTATGATCACCTTAAAAGTAATAGTTTTACAATGTCTTTCTATTTCAGTGGACAACAGCTGTAAAAAATATATTGCCATATTCTCATCAGCAGTTAGTTTTTACAAGCTTTGAAATGTTATAAATATGCACAAACCTTCTCAAGTCACAGGGCACCATTTACATTTTGCAACATTTATTTCCCTTCCATAGCAATGTCTGTAAATATGTAAGATTGTCAACTGCTAACTGACTTAGTGATTGTGTTAATTGATTGTTAGTAGTTAAGTAATTGTGTTTTTTTTCTCCGAAACCGGCAATTTTCAGCCGTTATGTTCAAGGCTCGGTTTTGTGCAAAAACTTTTGGCGGCTGATTCTCATTATTGAAAATTAATTAATTGCATGATATGGTTGACAAATTCATTTCAACACATCGTAGTGGTAGTAGTCAATGCATCTAAGATGTTGCACCTTTCAGTGAAGAATATCACGTAAGTGGTTACTCAGACCAGGCAGAACCAAACTGACAGTAACGAGGCGGATAATAGAATTTATAAAAAAAACCCTTTCACTTCTGTCTGAGAATTGCAGGATGCATGAAACTTAAGTAACATATATTATTACTTTGTACTTGACGTAATTTGTTTCATAATTATTACGCTCTGCTTTAAGATCGAGCACTGTAATTTCCCACGAGGACATCGGTATATACCCACCTTTCCTGTTTCATTGTAGTTCCCTAACCATCAGGCTCTATGGTAAGACGATATCCACATTCAATAGACGGCGATTTCTCTGAGAAGTATGAACACAACAATAAGTGAAACACACTGCAACGACACTTTCTGTGACAACAGGACCGGTACTGTGAACACAGTGTTTCATGACAACAAAGCAATAACATTTTCCATAGTTTGTACGATAGGGTTAGTCGGCATATTTGGAAATTTATGCTTTGTTGTCGTTATAGTGCGAGTGAGCGAGATGAGAACCATTACAAACTATTTTCTTCTGAGTCTCAGCATAGCTGATACCCAATATCTTATTGAATGGTTTTTCATCGATTTACTTTCACGTGGAAACTTCATTGGTGGAAATCACTGTTTGTTAAAAACTGTAGTTATCATTCTCAGCGTGCAGGAATCTTGCATCATGATCACCATCATCAGTGTGGAGAGATACCTCGCAATATGCCATCCGTGGAAAGCACACTCGATCAACACTCCCAGCAGGTGTTTTAAAATAATTCTCTTGTCATGGATCTTCAGTCTGTGTTTGTCGTCGCTCGCCTACATATTTTGTGAGGGGTGGCGTTTTGGGATCAGACGGGCTGTGATTTTGCAGACATTTTGCCTCGCTTTTTTAAATGCATTGATGTTTTTCTCTTTGGTTGTAACAATTATTATGTATTCCAAAATTATTATTGAAATGTCAAGGACAGCAAAGTTAGTTTCCCCGGAAACCATTGATCAGTCGATACGCAAAGAAAGCTCGCAGGTCCTACGCGTCGCCATGGCAAACACAGTAGTTTTCTTTGTCTGCATATTTCCTTCATGTGCGGTTCAAATCGGATGGATGTTGCGTTATTTGGGTGTATGGCAGGCTAGTGATATTGACGCTATTGTAAAATTTGAATCATACGCAAAGATAATGGCAATTGTCAATTCAGCCACAAATCCCTGGTTATACAAAATGATTAGTAAGAAATACCGTTTAGCATTGAGACATGCATTTACATGTTGAGTTTATCTACACATATATATGTTGACTAACAGTTATACAAAATGCATCACAGAGAGTGACGCTATCTAAAAGTCATATAATTCTGAGCTTATCTGGACTGTTTCTGGACTCACTTTGAAAACCGATAAAAATAAATTTTACCTTGCTTTAAAAATATAAAATGATTATCCAATATATATAGGAAATACATATTAGGAAATAACGGATATTTGTTTCAATGATGAAAATAAATTGCAGTAACCACTGCTTAACTTTGTGCCCGACAATGGAAGAAAATAGTAATTAACTTTTCCTTAAGGTTCCAAGACAAGAAATTGTCCTCTTTAATCTAACAATTCTCTGGTGGTTAATAAGCTCAGTACCCCCATAAATTATATATTTTCGGAAAGCCTAGATATAGGGAAAGATTTTGGTAACCACAGTGTCACCATTGTTTACATAACTATCACGTGACAGGTGATTCTCATAACCTTTCAAAAATCGGTTTTCCCTATGTTTTGTCTCAATACTTCAAAATATCTAACTCAAACTTTCTGGAATGTAGGCTGTCACAACGCTCTTTCAAAATTTTTCTCATATTTTTTATATCTTGCTTAGTTTTTATTTGAGCACAATTTTGAAGAAATCAACTAGGATTAAATTCACCATTCTGGAAGTTTTTCTGGCGTAAAATTTGTTTAAGAAGGTTTAAAGAAATTCTGAGACACTCTTTGGGAGATCCTTAAGACAGCTTGCACTCACACAAACTTCGGCCACATATCTCAAAGCCTTGAAACATAACGTAGGGAAAACCGATTTTTGAAAGGTTATGCAAATTACCTGTCACATGATAGTTATGTAAACAATGGTGACACTATTGTAACCAAAATGTTCCCCTATATCTAGGCTTTTCAAAAATACATAATTTACAGGGGTTCTGAGCTTATTAATCACTAGAGAATTGTTAGCTTAAAAGGTCAATTTCTTGTCCTGGAACCTTAAAGTAACTCTGGTCCATCGATAAGTACACTGGTGACAGCACTAATACAGTGACAGTTTTTTCGTTCCGAAGTTTCGATGAACTACCCGATTGATTCGTCGATGCAATGTTCGCACATTAAAGCATTTGTAATTTCTAAAGCCCAGAATTGACTAGAATTAACCCAGCCTGACAAATATTCACCACCGAAGAATATAAAACTTTAATATATTTTTGCGAAAATAACTGAAAATAGTAGAAAAGTTGCAACGAGTCGTGCATAATTTTAAGGTAAAATTGAAAAAAAAAACGACGCCAGTGTAACTTTTGATTTTGTAATTTTCTCTATTCATTGTCTTTTTTAGATATAGTTTCCAGCGTTTCTGGAATTACCATTATGTAAACTGACCATTTGAAACAATTAATTTGGTCATATTTCAAATGTATCGTTTTGCGTTGTCCATATTAAATTGTACTGAAGTTGGAAATCGTTTACATACTTTACATTTGCTGCTGTTTTGAACTTTACATACAGCTAAGTGACCATTGACTAGCATCCAAGGGAGTTGTGTTCAGTGATGCCGTAAAGTCACTCATCATCATTACTTTCTGAACACCTTAAACAAGGCTACGTCAGTTTACGACTTCAAGTTTGGTCAAGAAATGTCAAACGTTACCATAAGTGTATCTTTCATCACTTTACTCCTTTCAGAAATTTTTCAATGATGATGATGCTTTTTTATAAGTCGATTTCGGGGACTTCTTTTTCAGATCTTTATTAAATTCAAATTATTGTTTTTGTTCAAAAATTAAGCATAAGTCGCATGTTCCATTGTAATACTTTACATATTCTTTACATATACTTTCAATTGTTAATGTTGAACTCGTTCTGTCATTTTTCTTGACCCGTATCAGTGAAGCTATCTTGTTCATCAGGTCGCTTTTTAAAAATAGTTTGTTTTTTTCATCATTTTTTGAGTGTTCCTATATCAGTGTTTTAATAGCTTAGACGAAGTGTAAATGGTACGGTGTGGTTATGCTACATAATTTATTTAGTACTTATCATCCAGCTCGCACTGAAATTTTGAACATTAGTATTTGAAGTTATAAGAACAAACCTAGTGAGAAAAAAATTTGCATCGTTCTGAATAAAAACTTATACTTCGGAACAAATGCACGTGCAAAGCTCAATCTTTTCTTGATATAGAGAGCCATCGTCACTATTGTGGTACAACGACGTAATTTAGATCGTAGAGCCCTCACAGGTCTCGTGTTTGAAGTTTACAGGTTGATCAACGTTAGAAACAATGTTTCCCCTTTACGAAGGAGTATTTTTTAAGTTACAGACCGCAATGATTCACGCCAAAACTGGGCATAAATTTTTACAATCCAGAATATAAGAATCTGTATTTCAATATTTTATACATGGGTCCCAATAAGTGACCTCTATCACACACGCTAGTGAAACACTTATTTAAGGCGAAAGTTCATGAAAGATGAAAAATTATCTCCCAGAAGGTTACCTTTCACTGTTTTGTATATTCCCCTATAGTGTCGATGTAATCACTGAAAGGGTCTGTCAAACAATGATTTCGGGTGTTATTTTATCAGCATTTCAATAGAATGCCTTTCACTTGAATAAATGTTCTTCTGTCGATACAATTGTTTAATGAATTTATAAAGCAGTAGTTTTGGCGATGAGATGAATATATGAGTAAACAGGGTTACGACCAACTAGAATTTCTTGTTCAATTAATTTGTGTAAATGCTACATACATTGTGATGTTTGGTCACGAGAATTTAGAAATCTAACATGGCAATAAATAAAAACAATGTTTCGAAAGACATTTCCTGTTTGACTTATTTCCATTCCCCAACTCGGATCATTTTGTGTCCGTCGCAGTAGTTATCTCGCGTGGCTATATCAGGGGAGAACGTTCTTTCTCTTAATACAACGTTGTCATGTTTCAGTGTGATTGAAATTAATGGGCGTCGTGCTGCCTACTATGATGAAAGGCTTAAAAATTCGTTGTCAACTTTATATAAAGCGAGGTGACGTGAATGATCATAATACCCATCCAGAGTCCAACAACGATAGGTCAAAATCGTTAAACCATTGTCAATTGTACATGGTAGATTGATTTTCACCTGTCATTCTACTCCAGGTAACACAGCGGGGCTGTATCACCCCTATTTGTAACAATCAACCCTATTTGTAACAAAACTTAATTTCAAAAAAACTTTGCCGTATTTGTTAAAATATTAATAAAATATGCATATTTGTATGTTTAAGGGCAATTTTCTTTTTTTTCCTTGTCAAAACTCATTTTTCCGAAACTGCTTTTGTTACAAATTGGGTTGATTGTTACAAATAGGGGTGACATGTCAACCCTATTTGTAACAATCAACCCTATTTGTAACAAAACCTAATTTTCAAAGAAATTTGGCCGTATTTGATGAAATCTTGATGAAATATACATATTTATATGTTTGGGGCAATTTTCTTTATTTTTCCATGTCGAAACTCATTTTTTACCGAAAATGCTCGTTAGATTAAATGTTGTTGTGCATGTTCCTAGGGATAAGAGGTCTACTCGTGAGATATAATCAAGTCGTGCAGATACATGCGAAAGGTTTGTTTCGGGGCAATTTTCACCAATTTCGGTCAAAAATGTTAAAAATTTTGTTTTCTGACCGAAATCATACTAAACCTATATTGGGTTAACTTTTGTTACAAATTGGGTTGATTGTTACAAATAGGGTTGACGTGTCAACCCTATTTGTAACAATCAACCCTATTTGTAACAATCAACCCAATTTGTAACAAAACCTAATTTTCAAAAAAAACTTGGCCGTATTTTTGATGAAATCTTGATGAAATATACATATTAGTATGTTTTGGGGCAATTTTCTTTTTTTCCTTGTCGTAACGCATTTTTTCCAAAATTGCTCGTTAGATTAAATTTCTTTGTGCAGGTTGCTATGGATAAGAGGCATACTCGTAAAATATAATCAAGTCGTGCAGATACATGCCAAAAGTTTGTTTCGGGGCAATTTTCACCAATTTCGGTCAAAAATGTTAAAAATTTTGTTTTCTGACCGAAATCATACTAAACCTATATTGGGTGAACTTTTGTTACAAATTGGGTTGATTGTTACAAATAGGGTTGACGTGTCAACCCTATTTACAACAATCAACCCTATTTGTAACAATCAACCCTATTTGTAACAAAATTTAACCAATTTGTAACAAAACCTAATTTTCAAAAAAACTTGGCCGTATTTGATGAAATCTTGATGAAATATACATATTAGTATGTTTTGGGCAATTTTCTTTCCTTCCTTGTCGTAACGCATTTTTTCCAAAATTGCTCGTTAGATTAAATTTCTTTGTGCAGGTTGCTATGGCTAAGAGGCCTACTCGTAAGATATAATCAAGTCATGCAGATACATGCCAAAAGTTTATTTCGGGGCAATTTTCACCAATTTCGATCAAAAATGTTAAAAATTTTGTTTTCTGACCGAAATCATATTAAACCTATATGGGGTTGACTTTTGTTACAAACCCTATTTGTAACAATCAACCCTATTTGTAACAAAGTTTAACCAATTTGTAACAAAACCTAATTTTCAAAAAAAACTTGGCCGTATTTGATGAAATCTTGATGAAATATACATATTAGTATGTTTTGGGGCAATTTTCTTTTTTTCCTTGTCGTAACGCATTTTTTCCAAAATTGCTCATTAGATTAAATTTCTTTGTGCAGGTTGCTATGGATAAGAGGCATACTCGTAAGATATAATCAAGTCGTGCAGATACATGCCAAAAGTTTGTTTTGGGGCAATTTTCACCAATTTCGGTCAAAAATGTTAAAAATTTTGTTTTCTGACCGAAATCATACTAAACCTATATGGGGTTAACTTTTGTTACAAATTGGGTTGATTGTTACAAATAGGGTTGACAAAACAAAATTTTTTAGCATGTATCTGCACAACTCGATTATATCTTACGAGTAGGCCTCTTATACTAGGCAACCTGCACAACGAAAGTTAATCTAACGAGCATTTTCGGAAAAAATGAGTTTCGACAAGGAAAAAATAAAAATTGCCCCAAAACATACTAATATGTATAATATGTATATTTCATCAAGATTTCATCAAATACGGCCAAGTTTTTTTGAAAATTAGGTTTTGTTACAAGTTGGTTAAATTTTGTTACAAATTGGGTTGATTGTTACAAATTGGGTTGATTGTTACAAATAGGGTTGACACGTCAACCCTATTTGTAACAATCAACCCAATTTGTAACGAAAGTTAACCCGATATAGGTTTAGTATGATTTCGGTCAGAAAACAAGATTTTTAACATTTTCGACCGACATTGGTGAAAATTGCCCGGAAACAAACTTTTGGCCTGTATCTGCACGACTTGATTATATCTTACGAGTAGGGCTCTTATCCCTAGGAACCTGCACAACGAAATTTAATCTCACGAGCATTTCGGAAAAATGAGTTTCAACAAGGAAAACAAAAAAAATTGCCCCGAACATACTTATATGTATATTTCATCAAGATTTCATCAAATACGGCCAAGTTTTTTTGAAAATTAGGTTTTGTTACAAATTGGTTAAATTTTGTTACAAATAGGGTTGATTGTTACAAATAGGGTTGATTGTTACAAATAGGGTTGCACGTCAACCCTATTTGTAACAATCAACCCAATTTGTAACAAAAGTTAACCCAATATAAGTTTAGTGTGATTTCGGTCAGATAACAAGATTTTAAACATTTTTGACCAAAATTGGTGAAACTTGCCCCGGAACAAACCTTTCGCATGTATCTGCACGACTTGATTATATCTCACGAGTAGACCTCTTATCCCTAGGAGCAGGAGCATGCACAACAACATTTAATCTAACGAGCATTTTCGGTAAAAAATGAGTTTCGACATGGAAAAATAAAGAAAATTGCCCCAAACATATAAATATGTATATTTCATCAAGATTTCATCAAATACGGCCAAATTTCTTTGAAAATTAGGTTTTGTTACAAATAGGGTTGATTGTTACAAATAGGGTTGACATGTCACCCCTATTTGTAACAATCAACCCAATTTATAACAAAAGCAGTTTCGGAAAAATGAGTTTCGACAAGGGAAAAAAAAAGAAAATTGCCCCTAAACATACAAATATGCATATTTTATTAATATTCCAACAAATACGGCAAAGTTTTTTTGAAAATTAAGTTTTGTTACAAATAGGGTTGATTGTTACAAATAGGGGTGATACACGGGGCAAGTCCATTAACTAATAATTTATTGTTCGCAGATAAATGCCTCGTCTCGATCGACAAAGTTGAGGCTATAGTCTGTTATGACAAAAAATCTCTCTCTCTCTGCTGTTCGTGCTTCGAGCGTTTACCTAGTCTTTACGGTATTGTCATTTGAAGTTTCATATATCGAGTGAAAACGAGAATAAAACTGCAAAACAAATCATACGGCAATGATTCTTTCACGAGTGACATGGGTATGAAGTCTATGCAAAGCGGACATATAATATACAGGTATTATGCAGTGTCGCTGCGGCTCGTGGCAATTTATGTTTAATGCTGGCGATGATGATGGTGATGATGATGATGATGAAAGAGAAGTGAATTATTACAAAACTATTATCTATTGAGTCTCAAAGCAGCTGACAGCCCGTTCCTCTTTCTTCACACTTGGTCGACATAATTTCCGCACTGTACCCTTCGTTATCAGCGAGGAAGAATAGCGCGTCATGGTCGCCGCATAAATATCAAACATGACGTAGCATTTTGCCATATCATCAACACGAAAGGCACATATTTAAAAGATAATTCTAGTTCTATGGATCGTCTGCGTTTGCCTTCTTTGCCGTCAATGCTATTTTGCGGGGGTGGCGCTTTGTAACTGGTTAGGTCTTGGTCTTGCAACTTTCTACGTTATTATATAGAACGTTCTATTTCTTCGCTGTTAGTTTCATTGATCACATGCACCATTTATTCTTCTAGAATCGCAAGGTGAATGGCAAGAAGAGCAAAGTCTTTCCCCAATACAATTAATCTATCCATTCGCACGCGCAAATAAATGCATGCGACGTGTAGCCATTGCAAAGACGATTTTCCTTCGTTTCAAGTTGCATGAGTTTAAATCTCTCCCGATTTCGATCGCGCTACATCGTAGTACGGAGCGGAGAGAGACGACCATTTTGATTGTTTATATTGGGAGTCGCCATATCAACAGGTGTGGCGCGACATCGCTGTCACGTCACGCGCTCAATACCTATCCGCAGATATAGGTGCCGTGCTGGACCTTGTTAGAAATTAGAAGAACTTTTAATCGAATAACTACGAGATAAAGTTACATGATTCAACATATTATTCCCTGATTTCGCTACACAAAATATATTTTCTATGTTTGTATGTATGTATGTATGTATGTATGTATGTATGTATGTATGTATGTATGTATGTATGTATGTATGTATGTATGTATGTATGCATGCATGCATGCATGCATGCATGCATGCATGTATGTATGTATGTATGTATGTATGATGCGTAACACCTTGTTCAAATTGTAAATATGCTATGTTCCAAGATTTGTACATTGCAGTATCGAAGAGTTCAGCATGCTTGATTTGATTTGATTGGATTGGAAAATTATTGTGAATAAAGATAGTTTAAATTAAAAATATTAAAACTCTATTAAAAGAAAGAAAATCTCACTTTACGACACTTGCACAGGATAACACGAAAAAAATAAGTAACTATTGTCGTCATCAACTGAAAAAGGAAAAACACACATCTAACCACCGAATTAATCGGACCAATAGAAAGAAATACAATGTAACCAACACAAACAAAAATTACCATCAACAAGAGAAGAGCATTGAAAACAAAAATAATCATACTGACAACAGGAAAGAGAGATGAGAGGAAAAAACTACTTGCCGTCCAATTTCGAAAGCTCAAGCGATGGCCTAATTGATAATACTCTGTGACATATCATTCCATAATTTAGCCCCTGAAGTCAGAAATGAATGTTGTTCTTGAGATTGAAAGATCGGTAAACAAATAAAAGTATGAATTTGATCTAAAGTCATATGAATGGCAATGAGCTGTTAAAGATGGAGAGAGAAATCGGAGCATCATTATTGACCATCTTCTATATGTAATTCAATCTCAGCTGGTTTACTGTTATTAAACAGCAGGCAGCAAGCCTAAAGTTTTTAAACTCTTGATATATATGATCTTTGAGGTAAGGTAAGAATAAATCGGATTAATTTATTTTCAGAGTATTGTAAATTTAGCTTCATCTGCTTTTGTTGAACTTTAAGACCAAAGTGTGCAAACATAGTGATTGTTACATTGAATTAGATGAGAGACAATCAATTTTCTGATTTTCTAACCTAAAAATTTATAATATAATTGCTAATATCAACTATGTGTTTCTGGTAACTCTTAATTCGACATTAGCGGAATAGTAATTATCAACCGTAGTTTCTATTTAATCTCCTTCTAAAAAGTCGAGATATCCCTGTTTTTATCATGGTCAACTCGGAGATTATTTTGTGCTTTTAAAGTAACGGTTCAGTAGTTATAGACACTGTTTACAGAAGCGAATGAAAGATTCAGCCTGCATTTCAGCTGGCATCGATTCATAATTATCCAAAGTCTAACAAGTCACTTGGACATCTAAAAGATTGTATCACGCATGATTAACTGCAGATCAGTAATTCATATTTGCAGTAAAGTTGTAAGGTTACCGGCTACAGATAACTGTATTTAAATCACTCTTGGGTATACTATATATTTGATGTGTTCATTTTAAAAGCTCAGCTGATGATTGACTGGGTTTTTTTTTCATACATGGAATGTTTTGCCGTTCATTGTTTTCTTGACAGCTGAAACATTTGTCTAAACTGATAAAAAGAGATGATTGGCGTTTCGTGTGCGAAACCTTTTAAAGAGAGCTAATGGATTTTACAAAGTAAATAGAAGCGATATTTTATGGAGGGAATGTCATAGAACCATAAAAGCTTAATCCTAGTCTCGAGAAAGAAGGCAGATAAATGCTGTTGTCACAAGCCGAAGAAGACAAGTTGAAAACAGAAGACCTCTGAGACTTCTTCACTTTTCAACGACGTCATTTGTAATACTAAATAACTCTTGTTATCACATTATTCGCCATAAATTCTGGTAATTCGACAGACACAAAACAGTTATCCAGGCGATTTATAGGTAGACATTTAATATTTTATCAGTCGCTTTGTATACATTTGCTTCAGAAGATTGGAAAAGAATTTATCAACTTGTGCATTCTTTTTGTCGTTGTAACACATAGAGACAAAGAATCAAACTTAATTCTATGTAAACCTAACGGTTCTTTTACCGAAAGGGTAATATTCTCATGCGCCACAACTACTCTCATATGTGAATTTTGAACTCGCCGATAAAAGGTAATCTGTTTACTACACATCTAATTTTTACGTCGTATATCTTATTTTTAGTTGGACGTACAGGCAAATCCACGCAAGCTACTAGTTTGTGTCTGCCGTTTCTTCTGTGTGTTATTGTTCGTGTGCAATACTTCCGCCTCAACTATGGTGATCGAGAGTTCTAACCCAACAGATGTATCTGAGAACTATTCCAACAGTACAGTTATCGGACACCTCGTGGTATTCCCAATCGTCGGGCAAGTGCAGAAAACCCTCAGCCTATTGCTGGCATTCATCGGCATATTTGGCAACGCTCTCTACATGTTTGTATTGGCGCGAGTTGCCCGAATGAGAACAGTCACCAACTTCTATCTGCTGAATCTCAGCATCGCCGATACTCTGTTTCTCATTCTTTACGTATTCCACGTTCTGTTTCCATACGGAGACGTCAATGATGGAGGAAGAGTTCGCTGTTTTCTGACTGTTGTTCCTATGACGCTCAGTGTTGGAGAATCTTGCATCATGATCACTTTGATCAGCACCGAACGTTACCTGGCAATATGTCATCCTCTGAAAGCTCACCTCACAAACACAATCAGTCGATGTCTGAAATCGATTCTGCTGTCATGGATCGTGAGCGCGTGTTTGGCATCGCCTGCCTTTGTTATCTGCGATGGAACGACACATGGATTGACCACCTTGACGGTTTGCTGCGCCATCTCGTATGGGCCAATGGGCATCAATGTAGCTATTACAGTTACAATGTATGTGTGTATCATGAAGGAAATGTCAAGAAGGGCGAAATCTGTTAACCCTGCAACCATCGACCAGTCAATCCAGAAGGAGAGCATACAGGTCTTGAAAGTGACCCTGACGAACACTATAGTATTCTTTGTATGTATCTTTCCAATGTTTGTAGATCTGATCTTAAAAGCTTTAACGTTTTGGAAAATAAGACTGCCGGGTAATTACCATACATTTGAAGCTGTAGCAAATACCTTGATTCTTGCCAACTCCGTTGTTAATCCATGGTTGTACAAAATGATCAGTAGTTCTTACCGCAGAGCCTGTCGGGAGTCATTCAGATTCTGAATCTATAAAACTAACATACAGGACATTGTGGATGATTGAAGAAGATATACAATCCGTTTACCATCTCGAAAATATGATGTCCTTAGCACTGTACGAATTTTTGCAAAACCAATTGGTGTAGACACGCTCTTAATTAGAAAACAAAAAGCTTGAAACGCGTTGCCTGTTACGTTGTTTTAACTATCGCTGCATGTGGCAGAAGTTAGATAATAGTGCATTGATAAAATGAGACCACCTATTGAATCAAAACCACGAAACATTTCAAAACTTCAATAATTTCTTTCGATGAAGAAAGGTTTCTCATGGAAAACCTAACACTATAAAAGTATAAATTCAACGAAATTCTGCTTGATGACGTTGATCTAAGACCATTCTGCCGAATAATGTGTAATAACGTGTACAAATATTAATCGTTGATGCATCACACACATTAGAAGAACAGTAGTTAACGCCAAAATATTAACTTGCCAGTAGCGAAAGTTATTAACAGTTAGTCTCTAAATGTCTAATATGGAAGTGTCGTTGAAAGGGTGCATGTGATCGTTGCATACGGGATGATGAATGGATTCAATTTGGGTTACAACACGCTGCCACAATTAATAAAGCAAATACAATAACTCTATGATGGTGAGACTACAGAAACTGTTCCATTGCTCGTTCCCTATTTTGATCGATATATAAATGTCATACTTGTCATGCATGTTACAAATATTGACTCGATATCACGAATTCCCACTTTTTGAATTCAACATACGTGACAGTTGTGGTCGTCACTGTGAAACGTTTTCAGCTTAGCTCATTTTAATATGTATTGTCAAATATTTAATGATGCTCAATTAAATTTAAGGGAAAGGGGAACATATTATCTAACATAACAGTGACTGTTGCTCTTTAATCTAGTAAGCTATACACAGCCTTTATTTTAAGATGACATGTTAACATTGTGATATGATGTTTTTATTAAGAGTAAAGCAGAGCAAACATACGGAAGACAAAACATTTACGTCAAATCAAGGAAAGAATATATTTTGACTAGGTAATGTATAGTACAGCAGAGACTGTCGAAAGGGGAAAATTGCTCTTAATGAATGGGAAATTTACATGTTTAAATAAAATCATCCGTTTTCTTCTGCAAACCGTTAAAAAGGTGACCAGTTGTGTTAAAATAAAGAATACTATCTTCATTCGACACACATGGAAGCTGAGTCTACAGTGTCCTTTATCTCCAGCACAGGTGGATAAATACTGTGCAAGAATTCCCTAAATGTTGGCATGTTTATAGATGTGACATTATCAATGCAAATGAATTTTGAATTAAAAACATTTGCATCTTTTAATGCCTCGTTGTTAAGTTCGTGCTGTATTTATTCCATTCGTATGAAGTAAGATCGCAAAATTCAACTCTATAGAATTCCTGCAGTGTATCGCATTATCAATCTTCAAAATTAAACAAATATGAAAACCGTTCGTTATCTGCTTTTGCATATCAAGTCATTATAGTGGTATCGTCTTGAAAAACATATCTTATAATACAACATAACTTTATTTGCAAGGACACTCATCTCATTAAAAATTGACTTTACTTTTCTGTCTTATATAACTTGATCAATCTCTGGATTCGCAATAAATCTTTCCTTCTTAAGCCATTTTGTGTTTACGTCTACATATTGTCTGTCTGTCTAAACATAACAAAAACATTTGAATTGACACAGAATATTGCGAGAATTTAATAATTTTGTCGCATCTATTACAAATTCCAAACTCATTTTCCTTACATATCCATAAATGGTATGGGCGTAGCAATCACAAATAACAAGTACCAGTCATCATTGTTAATGTTTATGATGAATATATTTTTTAACGACCTGTATGATCACTTTATCAAATATCAGTCAATACTTCAACAAAATCAATTTTTAATCAGAAACTAAATAAAAACGTAAACCGGACAATTTAATTACGTTGGCATCCATTGCAGCTTATTGCATTGCAACGGAGAGTCAATAATAGACAATCGAGTATGGTTTAAAGCGAAGTGTGATCCATGATCCCAAGGCAAAACTATAAATTATCCTGCATGCCCTGAAGAATTTCCAATAGACAACAATACATCCCGGTCCTCATGACAACATTACAATGATTCTAGTTTTTTTGCATCGAGTAAGAAATCATGAACTGTTGCAAACTTCGAAAACGAAACTTACGTTAACCGGCTTCTGAAATATATGGTGGTACATGACACTCGTGGCGATTTGCAGACCATGTATTATGATTATGAACATTGCGATTAAAAGTAAATAAACTGGATAAACCTTATGGACAAATTCCATTCATGGGATGATTACATTTAAAAATTAAAATTGTTGTAAAGTAAAAAAAAATACGCTGTCAAATTGACAAAACATTAAGCGATGAAAATAAATCTTGTGATGGAAAATCAAAGGGAAGTTTAAAAAATACGCAATGCTTGTTTCTAAAGAATGAAAACTTTATAAATGTTTTATTTTTTGAATTTCTGTCTTATTACCCGACTCGACGCTATACAGCAATAGTCAAGAACACTCTGGAGCAGTCCACAATATAATAATACACGATACTCATGGAGGATCTATGATCGGATCCTATGTAAAGGACCTATTCGCAAAGGAAAATATGTATATTGAAAAAACCTCTGACTTGATGTGTCCGCAATTTTTTTAAATCTATTTTAATAGAAATATGTACTGTCATATGTAAGCAATGATCGCTGACTTCTTCATTCCAACTTTTCCCCACACAGAAACTGGCCTGGTCGGGATTATGATACATCCTCTAATTCTACTCTTTTTGATGTTTTTTTTCCGTAAATGTTAAATCAGCCCAATGTTTTCACACCTTTCCCGCAACGTGTACTTGGTTGGTCAAAGTGACTGTTCCGACCATTTGTACGACCCCTAGGCCTATTTACTGGTTAGGTGTTTATGTTAGACATCATGTTGCCCATAATTAAATTCTAAACTGCAAAATTTCAGTTACACTACTAAAAAGTTTGGTTTGAGACGCCATGGGAAGGTGACTGTTTTTGACATCTATTAGCTGAGGAAAATTTATACACAATGTATTGACTTCCTGTAGACTTGGTTCAAGTCTGTGATTTGTGAATGTTTGTGTGGGGTAAACGCGATGATTTGTGTTCTGTTTTCATGCGAAAACCGTGAGTGGGGTGAATGCGATGAGTGGGGTGAACGCTATACAGGGGAGTTTCTTCCGGAATCCGGTGGAAACTAACTCACTACTGCGCAGACTCAAAGGTAACGCGTTCAATCGCTAGGAAAACCTGGCCTGGGCTGCCAAATTCAAAATTGGTTTGTATGAAAAAGGAGAGACACATGAGAAACTACTGCAAATGATTTTATTTTTAGAAATTCACCGACTTGGACCAAGTCTAGACTTCCTGTTGTGGGCTTCATTTGTCTGTGCAGTGGAGGCACCACCATGCTGCCTCGGTTGCGGGAAATCCCTATGAAGTAAATGTTTTTCGAGCTGTTTCTTGCGTCATTTCCTTGTCTCATTGCAGGGTGGAAAGATTAAAAATGCTGGTGAAAAGGTGAATAAAAAGAGCAAAGTTCGGAGTTCTCACTGCAAAATTGCTCTCAGTTTCAGTAGCGCTAAACTTGATCGTTTTAACCTTTGCTGACATTCAGTTTACCTTGTGGCGTGTAAAGCGGGCTCACAATGCAATTCAATTGGCTAGGTAAAGGAAAGTCCGTTTTGTTAATAGCTACAAATTATCTCAAGTTTATTTCGAAAATGTTGTCAGCTAAAACGTGTGGGGTTACCAATATAATGTAAGAGCCAACCTTTGACTTTTTAGGTGTGGACAGTCATTAATGGGGTAGCAGAGAGGCAAAGTAAACTTATTAATATTAGTATACGTGGCTAGTTGTGACCTGTGTCTCTGATAGTCACATCATTCCACGTCTAGATCTGTGTTGGGGAAAGCTGATATGCTTGCCAAATGAGTGGTTGAACAAGATACCATGTCAGTAGGTAAACCATATATATCGGAAATGAAAGTCGTCCATGAGAACCAAAGGCTGGTAAGTGCACTGTTTTCATGAACTCTGCAGTGTGTGGAGGGGTCGCAGTCAGAATAATTTAACAACTTATTAATTCGATTATTGAATAACTCTTTTTAAGAGTTTTTAAGAGTGGGGATTTGGCCGAGCGGTTTTGACTGTGATGTCATCACTAGGTGACTGGGTGCCGTATGTATACGTTATTTAATTTCAGCTGGTTTACTCTCATTAAACTTGCAGCGAGGCTGGCTTTTTGAAAGTATGGATTGACACATATGTTCTTTGAGGTAAGGTAAGAACAAATCGGAATAATTTATCTTCCAGGGCATTGTAAATTTGATTTTGCGCACTTTTCTAGACCAAAATGTACAAACATAGACACAATTTTATCGAATAGGAAAGAGACGATCAATTTTCTGACCTTGGAATCTAAACATTGATAACATCGTTCATATCAAATATGTATTTCTGGTACACCCTGATTCAAAATTCGCAGACTGTCAATAATAATCAATCGCACTTTCTTTGCAAGCCGTTTCCTCCAGTGTTGAGATCTCACCGTGATTATCATGGTAACCTCGTAGATTATTTTGTGCGTGCTTGTCCATGAATCGAATGACACGGTGTTTTATAGTGTACGAGAAGACAAGACAACATTTAACGAGGCTAATGAAAAGTTTTAGCCAACATTTCAGCTGGCATCGATCCATAACAATTCAAAGAACAATAAGTCATTAAGATATTGAAATGATGATATCACGCATGACGGACAGGAGATCAGCAAGTCATATTAAATATGACATATATATGCAAATTTTGCAATAAAGTTGTAAAGTCACAGACTACAGATGATTGCATATCATTTCGCTGATCACCCTTGGTTATACGATATGTATAGTTCCTATGAAAAGCTCCGGCTGACGATGAAGTGTTTTTTTACGCACTTGGTGTCTTGCCGTTCATTATTTTCATGACAGGTGAAACGTAAGTGCACATTGATAAGCGGAGACGGTTGACGTTTCGAGTGCAAAACCATTTTTAAGAGAGCTAACGGGTTTTAGCAAGTAAACAGAAGTGACATTTTATGGAGGGACAGTAGCGCCTGAATGTAGCATCGAGAAAGAAGGCAGATAAATGCTATTAATGTCAGAAAACAAGTTGAAAGCAGAAGAATTCTGAGAGTTCTACACATTGTTCAACGACGTCATTTATAACACTGAATAACCCTAGGCTTGTTATTACATCTCCCTCTATTTGCGATCAATTCTAGCAAATCTGCGGAGGCAATCATCTAGGCCATGTAAAGGTAAATGTTTAATATTCTTTCGCCCTCTAGGAAAAATCTATATTACCTTCATTCTTTGTCTCTGCACAACATGAAGTGACAAAGAGTTAAACACAGTTACGTGGACTTTATTCTAAAGAGCTTGACGGTTCTTTTATTGAAATTTTAAAGGTTTAGGCTCTAACGCGCCCAAAACTGATCTTGTATGTGAACTATAAACACGACAATAATAGGCAATCTGATTATTACTGAACTGATTTATACGTTGTATATCTTATTTTCAGTTGGTTGTACTGGCAAATTCACTCAAGCGACTCATTCTATCCAGTCATTTCACCAGCGTCTTCAGTTTCTTGCGCAACGTCTCCGCCATCAATTATGGTGATCGAGAGTTTAAACCTTACAGGTGTGCATGATAATTTTTCCAACAACACAACCATCGGAGAACTCTCTGTGTACCCAATCATCGGGCATGTCCGCACAATCGTCGGTCTGACGTTGGCATTCATCGGCCTACTTGGAAACGCACTCTTCATGTTTGTGTTAGCACGAGTTGCACGAATGAGGACAGTCACTAACTTCTACCTGCTGAATCTTAGCATCGCCGATACTCTATTTCTCATTCTGTACATATTGGATGTTTTGTTTCCATACGGAGACGTCAATGATGGAGAAAGAGTTCGCTGTTTACTGACTGTCGTTCCTATGACGCTCAGTGTTGGAGAATCTTGCATCATGATCACTTTGATCAGCATCGAACGTTACCTGGCAATATGTCATCCTCTGAAAGCTCACCTCACAAACACAATCAGTCGATGTATAAAATCGATTCTGCTGTCATGGTTCGTGAGCACGTGTTTAATGTCGCCTACCTTTGTGATCTGCGGGGCAACGCAACATAGATTGACCATCTTGACGGCTTGCTACGGAATCTCGTATGGGCCAATGGGTATACTTTTGGCTGTTACGGTCTCAATGTATGTATGTATCATGAAGGAAATGTCAAGAAGGGCGAAATCTGTCAACCCTGCAACCATTGACCAGTCAATCAAGAAGGAGAGTATACAGATCTTGAGAGTGACTCTGACGAACACTATAGTATTCTTTGTATGTGTCTTTCCGATGTATGTAGATCTGACCTTAAAAGTTTTAACTTTTTGGAAGATAAGACTGCCGGGTAATTATCTTGCTTTTGAAGCTGTAGCACAAACCTTGATTCTCGCCAACTCCGTGGTGAATCCATGGCTGTACAAAATGATCAGCAGTTCATACCGCAGAGCCTTTCGACAGTCATTCGGGTTCTGAATCTCTAAAAATAACATACCATACACATTGTGGATGACGGAAGTATATACACCATCCTCTTTGACCTTTTCGAAAATAAGGTGTCCTTGGCAACAGGCAACATCATTTGATTCACTTACAATTGTTGTAGACACGTTCTTAATTTTAAAGCAAAAAGATTGAAACGCGTAGCGTGTTATTTTATTGTCGTACTATGTGGCACAATTTACTACATAGTAAGTGTAGTATAATGTAACAATATATTGAAGAAGCAAACCAAACAAAGAAACATTTGAAAATTGTAATTTCTCTCGTTGAAGGAAGGTTTCTCATGGACAACCTATGGAAGTTAAATTCATTGATATTCTGCTTAATGACATTGAACTTGTTCACGAATGATATCGACTATTTGGTTTGCGGGGAGGTTAACACTGAAAGTGCAATAACGTCAACGAAGATTAAACGTTGATGGCTCATAAATTATAGAAACAGTATTTACCAGAGTAATAAACTGGCCCATAGCGAATGACATCAACGTCGGTAGAGGAAATTCTATATGCAAGTGTCGTCGAAAGGGCGCATGTGAAATACATATGGGATGATGGTTTGAATCGATTGGCGTTACAACACGCTACAAGCATTACTTAAGCAAGTGCATACCCCTATGATGACGCAACTATAGAAACTGTGCGTTGCCACAGTTCCCGTTTACGATCGAATTCTACACATGTCATAACATACTTTTGTAATATGTATAAATATTGGCTCAATATCACAAGTATACTAGTTTCCACTTTTCAATTTAATTTACATGGCAGGCCTTATCCTCACTGTACGTATATTTTCATCTGAGCTCAGTCATATATTGTGAAAGATTCAATAGTGAAGGAGACATATATCCGACATAAGAGACTGAGTGATTTTTGCTATTCAAATTAGTTAGCTATACGCATCCTTCATTTTGAGATAGACGTAGTAATGTCCCTGGCGATATAATGTTTTAAGATCAAAGTAAACAACAAACAATTGACAAACAAGGTAAACATATAGTGGAATTCACGAAATATATGTGGACTTGATAATGTAAAGTACAGCACAAGCTGTCGAAAGGGCCGGGGGAATATCGCTCTTAATGAATGGAAAATTGAAATGAAAAGAACATCATCAAGTTGAAATAAAGGATACTATCTCCATACTATACACGGGAAAGCTGAGTCTGTGGTGTCTTTTATCTCCAGCACAATTTGACAAATACTGTGCAAGAATTCCTCCAATGCAGGCGTGTTAATAGAAGTGACATTTCTCAATCGAAATGAATTTTGAAATAAAACATTCGCATCTTTGAATGCGTCGTTGTTAAGTAAGTGCTGTATTAATTCTTTTCGTATAAGTATGAAACTTATTTCGAGTAAGATTGCAAAACTCATGCCTATAGGAATTTTCTAAGTGTGTCGGATTATTCATCCTAAAAATCGAACAAATATGAAAATCAACGGGTAAATTCAAAAATGTTAATAATCTGTTCGTGTATATAAACCTTGGAAGTGGTATCGTCGTAAAATCTATATCTTATAATATATAAAGTTTTTCAAGGGTAATTTTTATCTCATTAGAAATTGAGTTTACCTTGTTGTCTTCTGTAAATTGATCAATATCTGAATCTGCAATAAATCTGTTCTTGTGAAGCAAATTTATGTTACTGTGTGACATATAGTTTGTCGGTCGTAACACAATAAAAGATTTATTTGATACAAGTTGAAATGACAGAATATTGCGTACAAATTTCAAACTCGTTTTTTTTCCCCGACGTTATCCATAACTTTTATGCTCGTAGCAGTCAAACATTATTTTTTATTGTTAATTGTTAATGTGTTAATGTTTAATTTGTACGTTTTTAAATAATGTGCATTATCAAGTATCGGCAAGCACTCCAACCAAATCAAATTCAGTCAGTTACACTAATGTAAATCGGACAATTTAGTTACGTTGACATCGATTGCAACTTATTGCATTGCAAAGAAGAGTCAACAAATGGCGCAGTCGAATATGGTTTAAAGCAAAGTTTGATCAAAGATCCTAAAACAAACCTACAAAATATTCTGCATGCTGTGAAGACATTCAAATATACAATAATAAATCCAAGTCTTGATAGAAAATTCAATGATTCTGGTTTTCTTACTTCGTGTAAGAAATCATAAACTCTCACAAACCATTGCAGGTAAAGGTGAATTTTTCGATGAAATTGTCATTCTTTGATCGAAAACGTTCGTTGCTGCGGCCGTTGAGTAGAATGATAGAGATACTGAGTACACAGAGGTATCGCCGTGATAAATCTATTTAAACTTTAATTTGTTCTAGAATGTACAAGCTCATAATGCTCTATCCATTATAAGATTGCATATCAACGTGATTACGTTATCATTAACTGTTCCTTTCAAAACAATACTACACATGTTTTTAGTAATTTAAAACAAATGCCAAAGTTGATTTCTTGCATTACAACCGCCACTTGGTCTATGAATAAGGCATTTCGCAGATAAATATCCTCACTTGCCCCTCTCACATGCTCTCAACGATTTGCTATGACTGACTGGAAGGAAAACTCTACCAACATACATACGACAAAGAGGCGTAAAACGAATGCTGTATACAGTACACGTCCAGGTATCAGTGATGTCCAACTGGAAAAAGGTGAATTATTATGAGACTGTGTGATAACAAATCTGTTCAAAATTTAATCGATTCAAGAATCTACAAACACATATGCATTATAAGATATCATGTCAAATAACAATATTACCATTCTTGCTTTCAAAATAATACTATACATGTGTTTATTTAATAATTAAAAAATGTCACACGATTCCTTGCATTTTAACGACAGCTTGGTCCATAATAAGCTATTTCGAAGGTAAGTATCCTTACTTTCCCCTCTCATATGCTTTGAATCTCTCAATGATTTTCTATGACTGACTGGAAGGAAAATCTACCACCATACATACGACAAAGAGGCGTGAAACAAATGCTGTATACCATACACATGCACATATCAGTGATGTCAAACACCTTGACATAGCTGTGGAGATTAAAAAGAGAATGTTTCATGTTGACTTCTCATGATACCTACATGATGTATGTCACTGACCAATTAACGATCATAATTGCAAAAGAGTATAACTGAAAAAAGTCAAACGTTAGAAAAAGCTCATTTTCGCTGCCTTACACAATAACAAAAGCCATTTTGTGCAGGCCAAGTGAGTGGGTTAAAAGGTCCTTGAGCCACCAACCTCTCTAACTTGAAGGCTAACCTCAGGTAAGGGCATACAAGTACTTTTTTCCCCGAAAGGTTGTATACACTTCTTACTCTTGGTTTTAAACAGTTACTTAAATTTTAAGTTCCAGGTAAAACAACCCAGTTAAGACGACAGACACACATAAGCCTGATACTCGCTCATAACTTCATTAACATTTGACGGCTATTCATGTACACTCATATCATAAACCAGATTTGAACTGAATGTGCTCATGTGTTTTACAACAAGTTCATTAATAGTAGTAGTCGCTTCACAGAATGTTGGATATCCAGTAAACAGACTAGAAAATTTTAGCATTTACTCAACACAGCAACTTGACCTGCTAATGTGACCTCTGAATGGAAGGAATGACGTGTACAGATTTTGAGTTTGACAAAATTACAAACTTAGTTATCAAGTATTGAAATTAACTGCTGATGACTCGACATGTATTGACATTTGTCAGACACTACTGGACGCATGAAATAATACAGTATGACATGAATTACTGCATACTTTTTGACTGTTATGAAGTTGTAAACAATTGTACCTTTGACCTGTCCCATTTTAAAGTGACAAAACAACGAGCAAGGGGATGTTACCCAACATTTGCAGACCTCAAGATAATCGCCAACCAAAACACAAGAACAAAGACAGACATTATATATTCTGACAGCAGTTCAATTAAGCACACGACGCGGAGTGGCAGACAGACTACTGATAAGCTAGATGTATATACGGTCTACTGCCAGAGTAACTATCTCTGACGAGGATTAATTGTATTATGTTTTTCAATATTCCTGTCAATAAACCCAATTCAACCGATATAATCGACAACTGTGTGAGGCGTGTAATAAGAACAATCAGATATCTGTTATATCATTATATGTATCAGGTTTCATCAACTTTCGCACAGTACTCTCAGAGTTAAATCCTCATTACAAAACTTTATTTAATATGTAAATGAGCTTATTGTTAACTTGACACGCCCAATGCTTTTCAGTACAATTAAATATTTAACAGATCAATATCTGTAGCAAGTTTCATCAAATGTAATGCTGTAATTTTGGAGTAATATCACTAATTACAAAGTTCATTATATATGCAAATGAACCCTTAATTAACTCCACACAACTGAATGCTTTACACCACAATTAGATATCTGTCAGATCAGTATCTGCAGCAGATTTTATCATATTTGGTGCAGTTATTTCGGAGTTATATGACTAATTACAGAACTTCATAAATATGCAAATGAGCTATTTGTAACTTGACACTGTCAAATGCTTGTCAGTACAATTAGATATTTATCACATCAATATCTGTACCAGATTTCACTGACTTGGGCGCCGTAATTTCAGAGTTATATACCTAATTACAAAGTTCATAAAATATGCAAATGAACCCTTAATCAGCTTTACACTACAAAGTGCTTTACATCACAGTTAGATATCAGTCGGATCAGTATCCGCAGCAGAATTGATTAAATTTGGTGCAGTTATATCGGAGTTATATGACTAATTATAAAACATGAAAATGAGCTATTTATTAACTTGACACTGCCAAATGCTTCTAAGTATAATTAGATATATATCAGATCAATATTTGTTGTACGTATCATCAAGTTTGGTGTAAGAATTTCAGAGTTATGTCACTAATAACAGAAGTTCATTAAATATGCAAATTAGCAGATAATTGACATGGCACTCACAGTATCATCATAATGTCCTGATATTGTCATCTTTGAAAAGTTTCATGAAATTTTGTGCGGTATTTCTTGATATATGTCTACACTGTCATTACCGTCTCCATAGGGAAACCATTGTATGAAAAAAATGATATTGCATAACTTCATTAATATGCAAGCCCCACTAACCAAAATCTTATCATTTCTTGCAAGTAGCATATGGTACCTATGTACCAAATCTGACTTGAATCTGTTCAGGTGTTTTTGAGTTATCGTGTAAACAGACAGACAGACAGACAGACACACACACACACGGACAGACAGACACACATCGCTATGACATTAGCCCACGTGTGAACACGTCAGCTAAAAATAGTGTCAATGACACTGTCCTCCCATTTTGCAGCGATACTAACTACTAGTACACACATGACATTGCATTCTTACAGGTTGACTAAGAAAATTCCATTGCAAGTCCAAATTAATCTTATACCCCAGCAATATGAAATGCTCCATCTCATAATGACTTTTACACGTCTGACAGAAAACAACCCTAGGATCAAGACTATCATGTTTTACAGCAATCCAACAAATACTTTGGGAGAAAATGATTTTTTACAAAAACTGGGAAAAATTGCCCCCAAAATACAAATATGAAAATTTCACCACAATTTGAACAAATCTGACAAAGGATCATACATACAAGTTTTCAAGGCAATGGGATGAGTGCTTTCAGAAAAGATTTTTTGACAAAAAACGGGAAAATCGCCCAAAAAATACAACTTTCAAAATTTCACCACAATTTGAAGAAATGTAACTTAAATAAGTCACTATAAAGAGCCTGCATACCAAGTTTCAACCAAATCTGGCCAGTGGTTACAAAGTTTTAGCAATTTGCAGGATTTTTCCTTTTTTCCCCTTCATTTGCAT
>LD351716.1:44746-63606 GCA_001465055.1 Ptychodera flava | reverse complement strand
CGGACAAGGGGGAGGGTCACATTTTAGACAGGAGGATAGGGGGGGATGGTCACATTTTACGGTATAGGTGTTCGCGAAATTCCCCCGGCCCACCCCCCTGTAATTACTGAAGGCTCCCTAAGCTATGGAGTATGAGTCTACGCTGACGCTGCTGTACGCCACAGTACCACTGGCGTCGGTGATCGGTCATTGCCTGTGGGAGAAAGCCGAGTCTTACTGACTTGGCGTATAAACGAAAAACAATTTTTGCTGATTCCACCAGAATTGGCATAGGTGACTAGCACAGTTACGTGCGGTCGATACATAGCGGCCGCCGCGTGATATGCATAGACGCATGCCATGCGCATACCACGCGGGCCGCGTAATGTGTGGCAGACGACAAAATGTAGTCACCGGAGGTGGCTAATATTTGACATGTAAAAACTGATGTTTATGTGGTATTGGTTAAAAATATAATACAACCGATTTAGAATAATGAAAACGACAAAAACTAAGGAGTAATCTTTACGGCCCTGATACAGGTTTTGCGGACCGAGGTTGTACGGCGGAAAGGCCCGAGCGTGCGAGGGCCCGTACGCCGTAAGACCGAGGTCAGCAAAACCCGTATCTGGGCCGTAAAGGTTTTATCATATACCTTATTGAACGGCTGTGATATGTTTCAGTATTTATCAATAACATTTTGATAAAGTTATGAGCGATAATTAAAAAAAAAACATGAGCCACGCAACTTTGCGGATTAATATGTACGATGTTGTCATTTGTTCTGTTATGGAACACGTCACGAGCTTGTTCTATGCGAACGCCAATGTCACTACAGAATGAGCACAGATGAGTAGTTGATCCTGCTCGTTAAAATACACTTTCTCAGCAAAACATTGAGAGGAGACTATCAAGCACTTGTTTTAAACCGATTTTGATCGGAATAAGATTCGAACTGTCTACAATTTGCTTCAAAACTGCGAGCGAAGCGCATAGAAACAGGTTCGAATCTCGCGCTGACGTGCTTTCGAATGGAATGTACGTTGATAGCAACGCGCGTAGCAACGACAACGAAAAAGTTCGAAAAAGCGCGCACACTACCTTATTTGGGCAAAGTGTGCCTGGGCGTGATACGGCAACTTATTACATACCTGTAAGAGCGCCCTTTCCCATAGGTTTACATGGGTACGTGAATCTAGGTATATGATAAAAGTTTTTAAAAACTTACCTGAGGTAAAGGCATAATGCTGTACATAAAGTCTTTGCAAAAGGAAGTAAATTAATTGCGTCGTTCAAACTTATTGTAGACTCCCTAGAATATCGTCAATCAGCACAACAACAAGCCTTCGGGGGATTTCGAGTCAAAATTAGAACGATCGTAAAACTTCGGGATGTAAAAAATACGCTCGGGAAATGACATGTTTTTATCGACATCTCGCGATCCGCGCGCAGTCGCCAAGTCAAATATCGACCGTTGGCATTAAAAATGTGTTTTAAAAATGTCACAAAGTGGGAGTGCCTCTTTCATAACAGAACTCCATGACTAGGGATTACACGCGCCGTACGTACTATTTGCAATATTTGGGCTTGCTGTGCATTCTGCTGTCCAAGCAGTCACTTGTCTGGTCCCCTACCCCATTTCTACCGCTGGCTGCGCTGCTCACGCAAATAGGAGCAGCGCAGCCAGCGGTAGAAATGGGGCAGGGCACCAGACTTAGCAGTCACTTGGCGTTAAAGCGGGGACGGCCGCAGAATACAAACTCTAATGCAAACGTCCTGAGTACGGCGCTTTTTCACTCTCTCGCACTGAGGTTCTGTTGTAATACAGATGTCAATTTTGTATCATGCATTTTTCGCAATGTGATCTGCCATTTAAAGACTAGTTCATAAATTTCTCAGTGGTCGTGAACAATCGGTCTTCTTATCTATTTCACTAAATCATTGGTCACACTTTCCCTCAATGGTGGGAATAATGACTCAGGTTCCACTTGACTAGTGAACTGCCCAATTATTTTGCTCACGGACAGTATCCCTTAAATTTCAAAACTGACATTTCACTCATTTATGAACATCATGATAGATGTCAAAATCTGCATTCGAAACATTGCTTCATCAACCAGTATGCCAGTCCAGTGGTCAAAGTACGTCGCCAATTGAGATTTGTCAAAGACAACACTATCGAGAATATACGTTCTGAGAATTCCAAGGTAAGTGAACCACATTTTGTTAAATGTACATACCAAAACGACGAAGATTGTTACTTTTAGACTGAAATATTATTTAGCTCACCCTAAAAGTTATAATTTTACAATGTCTTTCCATATCAGTGGACAACTTATTGCCATATTCTCATTAGCAGTTAGTTTTTACAAGCTTTAAAATGCTATTAATATGCACAAACCTTCACAAGTCATAGGGCACCATTAATTTTTTGCAGCATTTATTTCAATTCCATAGCGATGCCTGTAAATATGTAAGATTGTCGACAGCTAACTGACTTAATGATTATGTTAATAATGTTTCTTTTTTCCGAAACCTGCAATTTTCGGCCGTTATATTCAAGGCTCGGTTTTGTGCAAAACTTTGAGCGACTGATTCTCAGTATTAAAAATTAATTAATTGTATGATATGGTTGACATATTCCTTTCAACGTATCCTATTGGTAGTAGTCAATACATCTAAGATGTTGCACATTTCAGTACAAATATCACTTAAGTGGTTACTCAGACCAGCAGAACCAAACTGAAAGTAAAAAGCAGAGAGTAGAATTTATACAAAAAACCCTTCCACTTCTGTCTGAGAATTGCAGTATGCATGAAATAAGTAACAGATATTATTTCTTTGTACTTGAAGTAATTTGTTTATTATTTATAACGCTCTGCTTTAGGATCGAGCACTGATATATATATATATATATATATATATATATATATATATATATATATATATATATATATATATATATATATATATATGTTTTAGGATCGAGCACTGATATATATATATATATATATATATATATATATATATATATATATATATATATATATATATATATGCTTTAGGATCGAGCACTGATATATATATATATATATATATATATATATATATATATATATATATATATATATATACTTTCCTGCTTCATTGCAGTTCCCTGTCCATCAAGCTCTATGGTAAGACGATGTCCACATTCAAGAGACGGCGATTTCTCTGAGAAGTATGGACGTAACAATAAATGAAACATACTGCAACAGCACTTTTGGTGACAATCGGACTTGTAGTGTTAAAACGATGCTTCCTGAAAACAAAGCAATAACATTTTTCATAGTTTGTACGATAGCGTTAGTCGGCATTTTTGGAAATTTATGCTTTGTTGTCGTAATAGTGCGAGTGAGCGAGATGAGAACCATTACAAACTATTTTCTTCTGAGTCTCAGCATAGCTGATACTCTTTATCTTTTTGCATGGTTATTCATCGATTTGCTTTCACGTGGAGACTTCATTAGTGGAAATAACTGCTTGCTTAAAACTGCAGTTCTGATTCTCAGCGAGGAGGAATCTTGCGTTATGATCACCATCATTAGTGTGGAAAGATACCTTGCAATTTGCCATCCGTGGAAAGCACACTCGATCAACACTCCCAGCAGGTGTTTTAAAATAATTCTCTTGTCATGGATCTTCAGTCTGTCTTTGTCGTCGCTCGCCTACATATTTTGTGAGGGATGGCGTTTTGGAAACAGGCGGGCAATCGTTTTGCAGACAGTTTGCCTCGCCTTTTTAAATGCATTTATGTTTTTCACTTTAGTTGTAACAGTTATTATGTATTCCAAAATCATCATTGAAATGTCAAGAAGGGAAAAGTTAGTTTCCCCGGAAACCATCGATCAGTCGATACGCAGGGAGAGCTCGCAGGTCCTACGCGTTGCCATAGCAAACACATCAGTGTTCTTTGTCTGCATGTTGCCTCTATGTACGGCTCAAATCGGATGGATGCTACGTTATTGGGGTGTATGGCAGGGTAATGATATCGACACTTTTGTAAAATTTGAATCATATGCAAAGATAATGGCAATAGTCAATTCAGCCACAAATCCCTGGTTATACAAAATGATTAGTAAGAAATACCGTTTATCATTGAAACAGGCTTTTACATGTTGAGTTTATCTACACATACCTACAAGTATATATATATATATATATATATATATATATATATATGTATATATGTGTGTGTGTGTGTGTGTGTGTGTGTGTAGATGTGTGTGTGTAGATGTATGTGTGTGTGTGTGTGTGTGTTTAGTTACAGTTAGACAAAATGCATCTTGGAGACAGATATTAACCATCTAATTGTTGAAGTCATATAATTCGGAGCTGATCTTGACTTTTTCTGGACCCACTTTGAAAACCGGTGAAAATAAATTTTATCTTATTTAAAAAATATGAAATGATTATTCACTATAGAGGAAATACTTATTAGGAAACTGCTGATATTGGTTCCAAAGATTAAAAGTGATGGTCAGTAACCGTCGCTCAATTCTGTACAAGAATATTGAATGCAATAGTAATCAACCAACTTTTCCTCAAAGTAACTCTCATTAATCTATAAGTAAATCAGTTACAGCACTAATACAGTGACGTTAGTTTTCGTTTCGAGGTTTTGATAAACTACCCGATTGATTCTATCGAATTCAATCAAGGCAATGTCCCAATTTAAATCATTAAGTTTACAATTTCTTGGGCCTAGATTTGTCGAGAATTAACAGAATGAGAAATATTCACCACCAAAGAATATAAACCTTTAAAGCATTTTTGCAAAAATAACTGAAAATTGTAGAGAAATTGCAACGAGTAATGGCATAATTTTAAGGTAAAATTGAAAGAAAACCGACGCGAGTATAACTTTGATTATGTGATTTTCTCTATTCATTGTCTGTTTTAGATATAGTACAACTTTTCTGGAATTACCATTAAGTAAACTGATCATTTGAAACAGTTAATTTGGTCATATTTCAAATGTATCGTTTTACGTTGTCCATATTAAATTGTACTGAAGTTGTAAATCGTTTACTTACTTTACATTTGCTGCTGTTTTGAACCACATTGCCTAGCTACACAGGGGAGTTATGTTCAGTGATGAAATAAAATCTCTTATCGGTATTACTTTCTGAACACAATAAACAAGGCTACTACAAGAGATGGGCAAGAGATGGTCGAGAGATAAGCGTATCTTTCATCACTTTACTTCATTCAGAATTTTTTCAATGATGGTGATACTTTTATAAATCGATTTCGGGAACTTTTTCTGATCTTTTTTAAATTTCTATTGTCTTAGTTCAAAAAGCACAAGTCGCATGTTCCATGTAATACATTACATACACTTTTAATTGTTAATGTTGAGCGCCTTCTGTCATTTTTCTTGACAGTGTATCAGTGAAGCTATTTTGTTTACCAGGTCACTCGTTAAAAAGTGATTTTCTTTTCATCATTTTTGAGTGTTCCTATATCAGTGTTTTTATAGCTTAGACGAAGTGTAAATGGTACGGTGTGCTTTATGTTACATAATTTATTAAGTATTTATCATCAAGTTCGCACTGAAATTTTGAACATTAGTATTTTAAGTTTTAAGAACAAACCTTGTGAGAAAAACATTTCCATCGTTCTGAATAAAAACTTATACTTCGGAACAAATGCACGTGCACAGCTCAACTTTTTCTTGATATAGAGAGCCGTCGTCACTTTTGTGGAACAAAGACGTAATTTAGATGGTTAGAGCATTCACAGGTTTCGTGTCTGAAGTTTAAAGGTTGATCTACGTTAGAAACAATGTTTTCCCTTTAAGAAGGAGTGCTTTTAAGGAGTAGACTGCAATGATTCACGCCAAAACTGGCGTTTTACAATCTAGAATGTAAGAATCTATTTTTCAATACTTAATACACGGGTTCCAAATAAGTGACCTCTATACCACAGGCTAGTAAAGCACTTATTTAAGGCGAAAGTTCACGAAAGATGAAAAATTATCTCCCAGAAGGTTACCTTTCACTGTTTTGTGTATTTCCCCTGAGCGTCAATGTTATCACTGAAAGGTCTGTCAAACAATGATTTCGAGTGTTATTTTATCAGAATTTTCAATAGAATGCCTTTTACTCGAATCTTCTGTCGATATAAGTCTTTAATAAATTAATAAAGCAGTACTTTTGGCGATGAGATGATTATATGAGTAAATAGGGTTATAGACAACTAGAATTAAATTTCTTGTTTAATTAATTGTGTATATGCCACATACATTGTGGTGTGACGAGAATTTAGAAATCTAACATGGCAATAGATGAAAACTATGTTTCAAAAGACATTTCTTGTTTGACTTATTTCCGTACCCCAATCCGGATCATTTTGTGTCCGTCGCAGTGGTTATCTCGCGTGGCTATGTCAGGGATGAACATTCTTGCTCTTTATACAACGTTGTCATGTTTCAGTGTTATTAAAAATTAATGTTTGTCGTGCATGCCTACTATAATGAAAGGCTTAATATTTCGTTGTCAGCTTTATATGAAGCGAGGTGAATAATCACAATCATACCCATCCATAGTCAAATAACAATAGGTCAAATCGTTAATACATTGTCTATTGTACACGGAAGATTGATTTTCCCGTTTAATAACTGCAATTCTACTGCAGGTTACACATTGGGGCAAATCAATTAGCTTATTGATTTATTCTGGGCAGACAAATGCCTCGTCTCCATCGACAAAGTTGAGGCTATAGTCTGTTATGAAAGACGCTCTCTCTGCTGTTCGTGCTTCCAGTGTTTACCTTAGTCTGTACATTATTCTCATTTGAAGTTTCATATATCGTGTAAAAACGAGAATAAACGAGATATAATAAAAACTGCAAAACAAATTATACGGCAATAATTCTCTCACGAGTGACATGGGTATGAAGTCTATGCAAAGCGGACATATAATATACATGTATTATTCAGTGTCGCTCGTTTGCTTACAAGGCAATTTATGTTTTTTGCTTGCTATGATGATGGTGATGATGATGATGATGATGATGAAACACAAGTGAATTATTACAAAACTGTTATCTACTGACTCTCAAAGTAGCTGACACCACGTTCCTCTTTCTTCACTTGGTCGACACAACCCGCACTGTACCTTTCGAAAGAAGGAAGAATAGCGCGTCATGGTCGCCGCAATAAGTATCAAAACATGACGAAGCATTTTGCCATGTGATCAACACCAAGGGCAGATATTTACAAGATAATTCTAGTTCTATGGATCGTCTGCGTTTGCCTTCTTTGCCGTCAATGTTATTTTGCGGAGGGTGGCGCTTTGTAACTGATTAGGTCTTTGTATTGCAACTTTCTACGTTATTATAGACCGTTCCTTCGCTGTTACTTTCATCGATCATATGCACCATTTACTCTAGTAGAATCGCAAGAGTAATGACAAGAAGAGCAAAGTCTTTTCCCCAAAACAATCGATCTATCCATTCGCGCCAGCGAATGAATGCATGCGACGTATAGCATTTGCAAAGACGGTTTTCCTTCGGTTGCATGAGTTTAAATCTCTCCCGATTGCGACATCGTAGTACGGAGTGGAGAGAGACGGCCATTTTGGTTGCCTATACTTGCAGTTGCCATGTCAACAGGTGTGGCGCGACATCGCTGTCACGTCACTTGCTAAATACCTATCCGCAGGTATACCGTGCCGTGCTGGACCTTGTTAGAAACTAGAAGAACTTTTAATGGAATAACTATGAGATAAAACTACATGATTCAACATATTATTCCCTGATTTAGCTAAAAAAAATATTTTCTTTGTATGTATGTATGTATGTATGTATGTATGTATGTATGTATGTATGTATGTATGTATGTATGTATGTATGTATGTATGTATGTATGTATGTATGTATGTATGTTGCGTAAAACCTTGTTAAAATTGTAAATATGCTATGTTCAAAGATTTGTACATTGCAGTATCGCAGAGCTCAGCGTGTTTGATTTGATTTGATTTCATTGGAAAATTATTGTGAATAAAAAAGTTTAAATTACAAATATTAAAACTCCAAAGATAGAAAATCTCACTTTACAACACTTGAACAGGATAACACGAAAAAAATAAGTAACTATTGTGGTCCTCAACTGAAAAATGTAAAAACACACATCTAACGACCACCTGTAGACAAATACAATGTAGCCAATACAAACAAAATTACCATCAACAAGAGAAGAGCATGGAAAACAAAAATAATAACACTGACCACAGGAAAGAGAGATGAAAGGGAACAACTCCTTGCCTTCCAATTTCGAAAGCTCAAGAGATGGCCTAATTGGTAATACTCTAGTATCATTCAATAATTTAGCCGATGAAGTCATGAAGAAATAAATGTTGTCCCTGAGATAGAAAAGTCGGTTAACAAATAAAATTATGAACTTGATCTAATGTGATATGAATGGCAATGAGCTGTTACAGATGGAGAGAGAAATGGGAGCATCATTATTGACCAAGTTCTATAATATGATTCAATCTCAGCTGGTTTACTGTTATTCAACAGCAGGCAGCAAGCTATAAGCCTAACTTTTATAAACTCTGGATTGATACATATGATCTTTGAGGTAAGGTAAGACTAAATCGGATTAATTTATTTTCAGACATTGTAAATTTACTTCATCTGTTTTATTAACGTAAAGACCAAAGTGTGGAAACATAGTGATTGTTGCATTGAATTAGATGAGAGACAAACAATTTTCTGATTTTCTAATTTTTAAAAATTTATAATAATGTTAATATCAACAATGTGTTTCTGGTAACTCTTAATTCGACATTAGCGAAATGGTAATTATCAATCGTATTTACTTTTTAATCTCCTAAAATGTCGAGATATCTTTGTATTTATCATGGTCAACTCGGAGATTATTTTGTGCTTCAGTAGTTAAAGTAACGGCTCAATAGTTTTATACACCGTTTACAGAAGCCAATGAAAGATTGAGTCTGCATTTCAGCTGGCATCGATTCATAATAATCCAAAGTCTAACAAGTCACTTGGACATCTATAAGATTGTATCACGCATGATTAACTGCAGATCAGTAATTCATATTTGCAGTTAAGTTGTAAAGTCAGCGGCTACGGATAATTGCATTTAATTTCGCTGATCACTCTTGGGTATACTTTATTTAATGTGTTCCTTTTAAAAGTTCCGGCTGAAGATTAACTGGTTTTTTTTTTCATATTACATGGTATGTCTTGCCAAAGAACCATAAACGATTCATCCTAGTCGCGTAAAAGGAGATAAATACTGTTGTCATAAGTCTTAGAAGACAAGCTGAAAATAGAAGACTTCTGAGACTTCTTCACTTTTCAACGACGTCATTTGTAATACCAAATAACTCTTGTCATCACATTTTTCGCGATAAATTCTGGTAATTAGACAGACACAAAATAATCATCGAGGCGATTTATAGGTAAAGTTCAACATTTAATCAGTCGCTCTGTATACATTTGCTTCAGAAGATGGGGTATGGATTTATCAACTTGTTCATTCTTTGTCTTTGTAACACATAGAGATAAAGAGTTAAACTTAATTCTATGTAAACCTAACGGCTCTTTTACCGAAAGGGTAATGTTCTTATGTGCCACAATTGCTCTGTTTATTACACATCTAATTTATACGTCGTATATCTTATTTTTAGCTCGGCATACAGGCAAATCAACTCAAGCGACTAGTTTGTGACAGCCGTTTCTTCTGTGTGTTATCGTTTTTGTGCAACACTTCCGCCCCAACTATGGTGATCGAGAGTTCTAACCAAACAGATGTATCTGAGAACTATTCCAACAGTACAGTCATCCAACACCTCGTGGTATTCCCAATCGTCGGGCAAGTGCAGAAAACCATCGGTCTATTGCTGGCATTCATCGGCATATTTGGCAACGCTCTCTACATGTTTGTATTGGCGCGAGTTGCCCGAATGAGAACAGTCACCAACTTCTATCTGCTGAATCTTAGCATCGCCGATACTCTGTTTATCATTCTTTACGTATTCCATGTTCTGTTTCCATACGGAGACGTCAATTATGGAGGAAGAATTCGCTGTTTAATGACTGTCGTTCCTATGACACTAAGTGTTGGAGAATCCTGCATCATGATCACTTTGATCAGCATCGAACGTTACCTGGCAATATGTCATCCTTTGAAAGCTCACCTCACCAACACAATCGGTCGATGTCTTAAATCGATTCTGCTGTCGTGGGTCGTGAGCGCGTGTTTAGCGTCGCCTACTTTTGTTATCTGCGGGGCAACGGAACATGGATTGACCACCTTGACGGTATGCTACGCCATCTCGTATGGGCCAATGGGTATACTTCTGGGTGTTACAGTCACGATGTATGTGTGCATCATGAAGGAAATGTCAAGAAGGGCGAAATCTGTCAACCCTGCAACCATTGACCGGTCAATCCAGAAGGAGAGTATACAGGTTTTGAAAGTGACCCTGACTAACACTGTGGTATTCTTTGTATGTGTCTTTCCAACGTTTGTAGATGTGATATTAAGAGCTTTAACTCTTTGGAAGATAAGACTGCCGGGTAATTATCTTGCCTTTGAAGCTGTAGCAAATACTTTGATTCTAGCCAACTCCGTAGTAAATCCATGGCTGTACAAAATGATCAGTAGTTCTTACCGCAGAGCCTGTCGACAGTCATTTAGGATCTGAATGTATAAAACTAACCTGTACACATTGTGGATGATGGAAGAAGATATACAATCCTCTGACCATCTCGTAAATATGATATCCTAAGCACTAGTAATATAATTTGATGCACAACCAATTGAAGTAGACACACTCTTAATTTGAAAACAAAAAGCTTGAAACGCGTGTCATGTTTTTTAACCCATTGATGAATATGGCAGAAGTTAAATAATAGTACATTGATATAATGAGATCATACATTGAAGTAGCAAATTAAAACCAGAAAACATCTGAAAACTGCAATAATTTCTTTCGATGAACTAAGGCTTCTCATGGACAGCCAGTAGAAGTAAAATTCAATGACATTCTGCAGGATGACGTAGATCTTCGACAATTCTACCGAATAATTTTCATTATTTGGTTGACAGGTCGATCAATATTAAACATGTAATAACGTATAAGATTAATAATTGTTGCATGACATTATAGGAATAGAATTTAACATCAAAATATTAACTTGCCAATAGCGAAAGTTATTAACAGTTAGTCAATAAATGTCTAATGCGGTAGTGTCGTTGAAAGGGTGCATGTGATCGTTGCATATGGGATAATGAATGGGTTCGATTTGCTTTACAACACGCTGCCACCATTAATAAAGAAAATACAATACCCCTGTGACGGCGCAACTACAGAAACTGTCCCACTCATCGTTCCTTATTTTGATCGATATATACATGTCATACTTTTGTAACACGTACAAATACATGTATTGACTCAGTATCAGTTTAACAACTTTTCACTTTTTCAATTCAACATACATGGCAGTCCTGGTCGTCACTTTATAAAACGTTTTCATCTGAGTTCATTTTATCATATTTATTTCAAGTAAGATCGCAAACTTCATCCCAATGAAATTCCCAAAGTGTGTCGGATTGTCGAACCTCAAAATCAAACAAATGTGAAAACGGTTAATTATCTGCTCGTGCATGCAAAGTCTTTGCAGTGGTATCGTCGTGAACAACATAATATAACACATTTTAAAGGACAATTGTCATCTTATTAAAAACAGAGTTTACTTTGCTGTCTTATATAACTTGATTAATTTTTCGATTTACAATAAATATTTCCTTTTAAAGTCATTTTGTGTTTACGTCTGTACATATTGTCTGTCTGTCTTAACACAACAAAAATCCATTTGAAATGACACAGAATATAGCAAGAAGTTTATAATTTTGCTCAGCAATTACAAATTTTGCGAACTTATATATAACTGTTATGGGCGTAGCACTCACGAATAATTAGTATTAGTGCATCATTTATTAATGTTTATAATCCTAATCCTTATGACAAAATTTCGATGATTCGTATTTTTGCGTCGAGTAAGAAATCACAAAACTATCGCAGAAATTACAGGAAAAGGGTAATTTATTCTGCGACACCGTGTGATAACAAATCTGTTCAAAATTTAATCGACTCAAGAATCTAAAAGCACATAATAATGTATTCATTACAAGATAACATATCAACATGATAATAATCTTACCATTCTGGCTTCGAAAAGAATACTATATATGTGCTTTTTTGAAAATTGAGAAATGTAAAACATGATTCATTGCATTTCAACGACAGCTTGGTTCACAAATAAAGCATTTTGCAGGTAAATCTATCCTCACTTACCCTCTCAAATGCTCTGAATCTCTCAACAATTTCCGATGACTGACTGGAAGGAAAACTCTACCAATATGTGAGAACCATAAAACAAATGCTGTATACCGTACACATGCAGGTAAGAGTCAAACGTAAGGAAAAGCTTCATTTTCGGTACACTATATAGTAACATTTATGCCACGAAGGAGTTCGTCCACAATATTTTGCATACTAAGTGAGGGAGGGGTAAATCGTACAAAATACTCAAATGTTCACTTCCACATGAAGTAACACAGTTAAAACGCTAGGCACTAATATTCTGATACTCTCACATACTTTAATTACGGACACTCAAATTTTCACTGCATTACATTTACACTTTAATTTTCACAGGGGCTCATTCTGACAAAAAATCTTTATAACTACAGATCACAAAAACTAGAGAGGCATATTTTTTCTAATACTACCTTTGAAGGTATATAGACCAGCACTGTATGGCATTCCACACTTTTGACCCTCGAAAGTGAAACTTAAATTTACCTGCTTTTGAAATACATGTTGGTACATGCTCCTTTCTGAAGAATGAAAACTTTATATTTTTTTTTCTGTCTCACGATATATGGGAATAGTAAAGAGTGCTCTGGAACAGTTCACAATATACTACCACAAGATACCCGTGGAGGATATATGCTCGCAATCTATGTAAAGGACCTATACGCATGCTAATGCATGTACATACCGAGATACTTCAGTTGATGTGTGCTCAAGTTTTTTATCTGTTTCATTGTGTCACGCAAAACAATAATTAAAAAATAAACTATAAGCCAGACGGACATTGCTCAGCGATTTTAATGTCATTTACACACTCCATCAATCAAAAAGCATCGTTGAATTTGTTGGTTCTGACACGTCATGTACATCGGCAATGTCGCGTATATGTTATGCTGGATCCCCGTCATCACACAAAATAGATGCAGTTATGCATGATTGTCTTGTCAGGATGACATTCAAAGTCGGAATTTCCTGATCTGATATTTTTTTAAATCTTGTGCCCAATTAATTTGTTCTGAGAATGTAGATTTACCGGTCGATGAACAATGGCGATGAATTTCTGAAAAAAGTATTTGTGCTCTACTAACTATGCAAGTATTACAAATCCTTGAAGGTTGTAAAACCTCGTGCTCTGACGTTCTCTTCCAAGAAGAATTATTTCTGCTTTACAGGCCTGCGTAAAATTATTTTAACTTACTAAACGTGTTCAACTAGAAATATTTATTATCACATATATACAATAATCGCTGACTTCTTCGATTCCAACTTTTCCCCACACAGAAACTGGCCTGGTCGGGATTATGATATATCCTCTAATTCTACTGTTTTCGATGTTTTTCCACAAATGTGAGATCAGCCCAATGTTTTTGACACCGTTCCCACAACGTGTACCTCGTTTGTCAAAGTGACTGTCCCGACCATTTGTACGACCCCTGGTCCCATGTACTGGTCAAGTGTTTATATTAAACATCCTGTTGCCAATAATTAATTTCTAAAGAACAAAAATTCAGTTACACTACTACAAAGTTTCGTTTGAAACGCCATGGAAAGGTGACTGGTTTTGACACCTATTAGCTGAGGAAAAATTATACAACAATGTATTGACTTCCTGTCGTGGGCTTCGTTTGTCTATGCAGATGAGGCACCACCATGTCATTTTCTTGTCTCATTGCAGGGTGGAAAGATTAAAAATGTTAGTGAAAAGGTGAATAAGAAGAGCGAAGTTCGGATTTCTCACTGCAAAATTGCTCTCAGTTTCAGTAGCGCTAAACTTGATCGTTGTAACTATTGCTGACATTCTGTTCACCTTGTTGTGTGTAACGCGGGCTCACGATGCAATTACATTCACGAGGTAAAGGAAAGTCCGTTTTGCTAATAACTATACAAATGATCTCAGGTTTATTTCGAAAATGTCTGCTAAAAAGTATATCGTTACCAAAATAACGTAAGAGCCAACCTTTGACTTTTCGGGTGCCATTAGTGTGATAGCAGAGAGGTAAAATTATGAATATTGATTGGCATGGTCAGTTGTGACTCGTGGCTCTACTGAAAATCTACTTAATTAAAATGTTAAGAGAGATAAATGGGAGTATTGTTATTGACCACCTTTTCTACGTACTTTAATTTAATTGCAGCTGTTTTACTCTTATCATGGATGTATTATGCTCTAATTTATCAGGTATCCAGGCTGGTTTTTTGAAAGTTTCATTAACACATGTGTTTTTGTTTTTGAGATAAGGTAAGTATAATTCGGAATAATTTATTTTCCAGGGCATTGTAAATTTGACTTTGACGCCCGGCTTTTTTAAACCAATATGTACAAACATAGTCATAATGGTATCGAATTAGGGAAGAAACTATCAACTTTCTAAACATTGGTAAAATTGTTAATATCAAATAGGAATTTCTGGTACATCCTGATTCGAAATAAGTAGACTGTTAATAATCAATTGTACTTTCTTTGCAATCCATATCTCAAGTGTTGAGATGTCGGCATAATTAGAATGGTAAACTCGTAGGTTATTTTGTACTTTCTAGTCAGTGAGTCGAATGATACAGTAACTCTGTGTGTGGTGTTTAATAGTGTAAGAGAAAAAAGACGCTGTTTACCAAGCAAACGAAATATTTCAGCCTGCATTTAAGCAGTCTTCGACGTCCAATATGTCAATTATATATATCTAAAAAATTACATCACGCTTGATGGACTGCAGATCAGTAAGTCATAAAAGTTTTAAAGTCACAGACAACAGATAATTACATATAATTTTGCTCATCACCCTTGGGTATAATATATGTAAAGTTCCTATGATGATTAAGTGTGGGTTTTCACACACTGGGTGTCTAGCCGTTGATTATTTTCATGACGGCTGAAACGTTATTATTACATATAAATGTAGATGATCGGCGTTCCGTGTGCAAAAACCATTTTAGAGAGCTAATGCATTTTGGCAAGTAAACAAAAGTCGCTATTTATGAGGGGGCAGTGACGGAACTTAAAACGGGCGCCTTAGCCTAGCCTCGAGAAACAAGGCAGATGAATACTATTAACGTCAGAAAACAAGTTGAAAAAAGAAGAATTCTGAGAGTTCTACACATTGTTAAACGACGTCATTTATAACACCGAATAACCCTAGGCTTGTTATCACATGTCCCTCTATTCGCCATCAATTTTAGCAAACCTGTGGAGACAATCATCTAGGCTATGTAAAGGTAAATGTTTAATATTCGCTCGCTCGCTAGGAAAAATCTTTATTACCTTTATTCTTTGTCTCTGCACAACATGAAGTGACACAGAGTTAAACGCAATTACTTGGACTTTATTCTAACTAACTTGACGGTTCTTTTATTAAAAGGTTTAGGTTCTTACGCACCTAAACTGCTCTCGTATGTGAACTGTGAACACGCCGATAATAGGCAATCTGATTACTACTTAAGTGATATATACGCTGTATATCTTATTTTCAGTTAATTGTACAGGCAAATTCTCTCAAGCTACTCATCCTATCCAGCCATTTCACCAGCGTCTTCAGTTTCTTGCGCAACGGCTCCGCAATCAGCTATGGTGATCGAGAGTTTGAACCTTTCAGGTGTGCATGAGAGTTTTTCCAACAACACAACTATCGGAGAACTCATCGGGCATGTCCGCACAATCGTCAGTCTGACGTTGGCATTCACTGGCATACTTGGAAATGCACTCTTCATGTTTGTGTTAGCACGAGTTGCACGAATGAGAACAGTTACCAACTTCTACCTGCTGAATCTTAGCATCGCCGATACCCTATTTCTCATTCTGTTCGTATTTTATGTTCTGTTTCCACACGGAGACGTTAATGATGGAGGACGAGTTCACTGTTTGCTGGCTTTGGTACCCATTACAATTAGTGTTGGGGAATCCTGTATGATGATCACTTTGATCAGCATCGAACGTTACCTGGCAATATGTCATCCTTTGAAAGCTCACCTCACCAACACAATCAGTCGATGTCTGAAATCGATTCTGCTATCATGGATCGTGAGCGCGAGTTTGGCATCGCCTACCTTTGTTATCTGCGAGGGAACGGCACATGGATTGACCACCTTAACGGCCTGCTATGCCATCTCGTATGGGCCAATGGGTATACTTTTGGCTGTCACAGTTACGATGTATGCATGTATCATGAAGGAAATGTCAAGAAGGGCGAAATCTGTCAACCCTGCAACCATCGACCAGTCAATCCAGAAGGAGAGTATACAGATCTTGAGAGTGACCCTGACGAACACTATAGTATTCTTTGTATGTGTATTTCCGATCTATGTAGATCTGATCGTAAAAGCTTTATCCTTTTGGAAGATAAGACTGCCGGGTAATTATTATGTTTTTGAAGCTGTAGCATATACTTTGATTCTTGCCAACTCCGTGGTAAATCCATGGCTGTACAAAATGATAAGCAGTTCTTACCGCAGAGCCTTTCGGCAGTCATTCGGGTTCTGAATCTCTAAAAATAATAACATACCATACACATTGTAGATGATGATAGTAAATACACAATCCTGTTTTAATTTTTCCGAAAATGAGATGTCCTTAACAAAAGGCAACATCATTTGATTCACTTACAATCGGTGGATACATAGTTTTATTTTAAAGCAAAAAGCTTCAAACGCGGAGAGCGTTTATTTAAGCCCCTGTAGCTGTATCTCTTGCAATTTGTAGACCTGAAAAGGCTTTCTATTTTCTCTGTTTATTTTTTCTAATTCTATGGATTTAATGGAAATAGTCTTTTATCACTAATAAATTGGACAAGGAAATTGAAATTTTAACCGTTATTTTGATTTCCAGCCTTTTTTAAACATTGGTAATATTACAAAGAAAACATGGCGTATGGTGTCCCAGTGGAAAACATTCAGCACTATTCATTATATTGGACTACTTTGTTGTTTCTGTGAAGATTCCAATGCATACATGCACTGCGTACTGTGATTTTGCTTTATTTGCATGAAGGCGCTATGTTATGTTTGGGCAAACATTTATTATTTATCTTGCCCAAAATTGCACATGCAGTCCTTGTGGACAGATTATTTTACCCGTATAAACACCTCTCAATGAGTACATACCCATGAACTTGTTTTAGTTTGGAGGTAAAATCACAAAAAATAATGCTAAAAGATACAGCTATCGGGCCTTTAAGTATCGTAATATATGGTACAATTTAAATACACAATAAGTTAGTGTACACATTGAAGAAGCAAACCAAACAACGGAACATTTGAAAACTGTTATAATTTCTCTCGATGAAGGCAGAATACTCATTGACAACCCATAGAAGTTAACTTCATTGACATTCTGCTCAATGACATTGATCTACTGCGGATGATATCCATTATTTGGTTTACGGAGAGAAACCTTAAAAATGCAATATTGTGAACAAAGATTAATCGTTGATGGATCACAGATTATGGAAACAGTAACTACCAAAATTTGTAAATCACAAATTGCGAATGACATAAATGTTAGTGGATGAATTTCTATACGAAAGTTTCATTGACAGGGCGCATGCGATAGTACATATGGGATAATGATTGAAATCAATTTGCGTTACAACACGATACAAGCATTACTTAAGCAAGTGCATATCCCTGTGATGACGCAACTACAGAAACTGTCTGTTGCTATAGTTCCCGTTTACGATCGATGTTACGCATGTCATACCATACTTTTGTATTATCTAAAAACACTGTCTTAATAATTAACATATACAAGTTTCAACATTTTTTCAATTTAACACACATGGCAAGCCTTATCCTCACTTTACAAATATTTTCTTCTGAGCTCAGTTATATTTGACATGTATGGTATTGTTTTGAAAGGAACAGTCAATGATGAGATACTCATCACCTTGATATGCTATCTTATAATGAATAGAGCCTCATATTCTGTACATTCTATAACAAATTAAACTTTTAAATAGATTTGTTATCAAGCCGCTACCTCTGTTTACTCAGTATTTCTATCAGTCGACTCCGGGGCCGATGCCTCAAACGTTGTCGAGCAAAGAATAACAATGTCATCGAAAAATTCTCCTTTATCTGCGATGATTTGAGAGGGTTTGTGATTTTTCACACGTTGTAAGAATAATCAAATCATTGATTCTTTTTATAAAGACTGGGATTTGCTTTTGAAAAATTGACGTTAATATCGTTATCCCTAAGTATTTGCCATGTACATAAGATCGCAAAATCCATTCCTATAGAAATTTCCTAAGTGTGTCGGATTATCAATCCTAAAAATCGAACAAATATGAAAATCAATGAATAAATTCAAACATATTGATAATCTCCTCGTGTAGACCTTTGACGTGATATCGCCGTAAAAAAACTTTTATCTTGTTCACATTGGCAACCAAACTGAAATTTGGGCCGACGCAAAATAATTGTCCTTTTGGGATTAAATTTGGTCCGTGTCCACACCTACTGGTACCAGAATTAGGGCCGACGTAACTTTACCTTCCT
>LD351716.1:28916-44447 GCA_001465055.1 Ptychodera flava | reverse complement strand
TAGCGGAGGCCTGGTCAACTGGGACCAGGGCCGACGTAACGTGTCCATACTGGCGATTTGCGTCGGACCAAATTTTGCGTCGGCCCTGAGTCGGCCCTGAACATAACGTTACGTTTTTTAAGGGTAATTTTTATCTCATTAGAAATTGAGTTACTTCGCTGTCTTTTGTAACTTGGACAATATCCCAAACTATAAAAATGTGTTCCTCTGAAGCCATATTATGTTTACTGTGAACTTATAGTCTGTCTGTTTAAACACAAAAAGATCCATTTGATACAACTTGGAATGACAGAGTATTGCCTTCAAAATTTTAAAACACGATTTTCGAGGTTATCTAGAACAGTTATGCGCGCAGCAGTCAAACATTGTTTTGTATTGTTAATGTGTTAATGTTTAATAGGTACGTTTTTAAATAATGTGTATCATCAAAGGACATAGCTTTCAGTCCCAAGGGGTGGGGAGGGCTGAGGTTCTTTGTGCAAAGGTTTATTTTATTTTATTAATTTTGACCGTGAGATTTCAAATAAAGATATCCACTCCAAACCATCTAACTGCTTTCTGTATCACTACAAGTAATGTTATTAATTTTGACTGTTTGACTGTGATATTTCAAATAAAGATTTCGACCAAAACCGTCTGGCTGTTTTTTTCTTCATAATACCTACTAGTCCTTATCTCTTCTCCAACCTATGAACATACCACTTTACTTGCTCCAAAAACTTGCTGATCGTCTGCCCGTATCAGCGGATTAATTAAAAGGACCCCATCCCTCCCTCACCCCGGGGACTGACAGCTGTGCCCTGTGGCATTATCAAGTATTGGCAAACACTCCAGCCAAATCAAATTCAGTCAGTTACACTAATATAAACCGGACAATTTAATTATTTTTCCTTTACAACTAATTATATTGCAAACAAGAGTCAATAAATGGCAAAATCAAAATATCTTGCATGTCCCGAGGACTTTCCTGATATGTCTTATCAAAATTATTTTACAGAAACACATTTACAAAACACATTTATAAAAATAGGCAGTCATCAACAGTGTATATTACTTTAGGGAAATTATACTATTACTAGGTGGACGCGTTTTAAAGTCTTCTTTGTAAGGCTGTGCATTAGTTCATCGCAAACAATTAAAATGCTCATTCACGATATACCAGTATAGCAAAACTTGCAAGGTTAGTGACTAGAGACAATACTGCATGTTAAATACCCAAATGTGACACTTATTTTCTTCTTCAGCACACTGTAATTAGTAAATAAAATCCATATATCTATTTACTTTACTTCATTGGGAGGAAACCATAGTTTCTTCACGTTAAAAATACTTAATAATCAGAAAAAAATATATTTTAAGTCATCCAATTCTGTGTAGTTATATTTGTAACTAAAACTTATACATTTAGAAGACCAGTTTTTAGCTTTTTTAACAGTATAAGGTATAAAGCATTTCAAGCCAGTTTATTTCATCAAGGAAAGAATGTTGTACCACCTATCCCTAGCTTTCGCGCCCCCTTTACGGTACACGCAATTCAAAATTGACTCCAGGGAAGTAGTGCGTTGTTAAATATCTAATGTTAACACTTATTTTCTCGATTACTATGTAGGAATATATAAACACAGAAAAGCTGTCAAAATTTGTCTACATATAATAGGACGACTTTTAAATGAATTGTTTGACAATTTTTACCCAGAATACCATGTAACGATTGTTAAAAAAACAGCTTTGCTTCATAAAAAGAAAATCACAATCGTTACATGGTATTCTGGGTATAAATTGTCAAACAATTCATTTAAAAGTCGTCCTATTATATGTAGAACAAATTTATTTTGCTTAAGCTGGTGTTTCTCATAAATATTCTGCCCAGAGCGCAGAGCTCTATTTGCAGACGTATTTTCAAGAAGCTATATGAACCCACATTAGCAATGTGTGTACTGATTTTATTGAGTTTGAATATGTTATTAGCTAGCGTGCGCTCGTGCTCTTCATCGAACTCAAGTTGTGCGGTCGAGTGGCAAGAACTTCGGTTGGTTATAGCACAGTATCTTCACCCACGGAATTCTTGTAGAGATTGAGGTGAAACCGAATGGTTTTGATCGCCTGAGTTCTTTGCTCTTGGCTTTTGAGTTCGATCTAATAAGAAAATTCGTGAATTATTTCCGTGACTGTGAACCTACTTTATCACACTGAATACGGTATATATTTAACTTGCGCTCTGTCAAAGCCCCTGTTCATTACGCAAACCCAAATCTTTATTATAAAGTAACGCGCCCTCACCGGTCTACCAAACGAGTTAACGCCCACTGAGCCAACCTAGTAACCTCGAAGCGAACCTCGTAGAATTCATCGCATAGTTTCCCAGGCGTGGTAGTGGTTAACTTGTGTTATGAACCAGACACCTTCATTCTCTGGAATTCTGCCGTTATCGATGGGTAAATTGCTTCAGAATTTACAATTTCACACATTGACTTCTTTCGGTAAAGCTAAGGAAGTTAATTTACTTTTGTCGGATAAATTACGTAAAGGTGGACTTCAGCGCGAACGTCTTTTTAACACGAATGACGGGGTGTATAGAGATCACCAAATTCAGCACGCTAGCGTTCCACATTTGATCGAAAAGGGCAGTGGTAATCATTCCACTTGGTCCTCTTTTTTGGTAACTCACAGGACAGAACTAGAGCATCATCGTGCTGGTACCAGAAATGTCGTAATTAAAGTATTACATGTTGTGTCCATGAGTTGTGTTATAGATTTAATTGCTACCCGAAACGTCATGTTATCATAAATGAACCCCTTCAAATGAGTAGAAAGGTCAGTCCAAAGTTTGATGTAAGAGGTAACAGTGCGCTAGACAGATAAACTTTGGATGGTATGATGAGAAATCCGGACAAACCACCGGCAAACTCCGCTGAATGTTGAGGATCTATTAACACCAGTACCCCGTCCTTCCTGATCAAAAGACCCCAATGCTGAAGTCACAAAATATTATGATTTACGTCCGACTACGTCTTGCAGCGAAGGTATTGCTCAAGAGGCGTAACGTCGAGGAAAAGACTGGGAACGTGTCAAAATTATGGACTCCGCGTCCTCTGATACCGAAACGTACTGTACGACTAAACACTTTAGGGCACACACGCAGGTGTATGATGCAGGTGTCTGATAATGGAAGACAGTTGTGTGTGTATATTTCATTCAAGCGCTAGAGGAACCCATTGCAAAGTCCTAGATCTGGTCGACGTGTAGATGTACATCCGCGTAAACCCTGTCATGCCGTGTCTTCCACACTGTATTAAGCTAAGTAACTATTATTCTTATGGCAATGATTGGCCTTATCTACAATATTTGGGCAAGATCCTAATATCTTTGTGACGATTTCCATAGTTGAAAAGATATAAAACTATCAAAAATATTAGGAGAGTCAGCCTGGAAAAGGCAGAATTTTCAGAAGTTTTATCGAGCTACATCATTATTCTGCGAACGCAATAAAACACCGCGGTATTTCACTACAAATTAATACGTCCAACAAGTGAAATCCAAAAAGATAGACCAACTTATTACTTTCCATAGCTGGGCTAGCCTGATGCAGAGTTTTCTATGGAGGATTTGATACGAATACGGCATGAGATTATTTATTCATGAATGAGAATGAAAAACGAAAACCGATTGTCACTGATCAAAGTCGTTTAAATTGCAATCCTGCTACTTGTTTCTGTTCTCGTCGCACCACTACATGTGCGACTATATCACCAGATTTGACCGGAAAACTGCATGTATGGTTTGATTTTCTATTTGCATGTACATGCAGTTTTCACGTTTGTCTCCTTTCATTTGCAATAAACAGTGTTAGTTTTATAATAATGCAGTTGTGGTGTGTTTACCAATATTATTTTGTTTTGTTTCCCGCACGATGAAAATTAAAGCGTAAAGGGACCACGGTCCAATAAAATTGTTGTAACGAGCGATTGTCAAAAAAAAGAAAACAAAAGACAACGTGGGCGGAAACAAGTCGTAAGATTGCATTTTAAAACAATTTTGATAAGCATCGTATTGAAAGCGAGTCAAAAAATTTCAGTCCATGTTTTTCTCGACAGGAAAACAACAAAAAAAGACCCCAAAAGCATTGCTATACTGCGGTGATACTATGGTCTAGTGGAGCGTGAAATTGTGTCCCTTGAAATTGTCAATTGCATTTTGATTCCGGGAATTCGCGGTGTACCTATGATCACTCTTCCCATGGCACAATGATTGCCCTTGACACAGTACAGGATGTTTTCGCACATAGGGGCTTGTAAACCTGCATTAGTTAAATCTCGTTAGCATTTATCTAACAAGAATGAACGATCGATCGACTACATGTAACCAGACGAGCTTTCATAGTGGACAACGTAAATATCGCACCCATGCAGTAAAATAGCCTCTGCTAGTTAATCTTTACCTTACTGTGTGTTCAGAATATACGTCAGCTCTGTTTTCTTCTCAGGTTAAACACCAGCGATATCTGTCATAACAGTCCCGCTGCTTCATATGCTTTTGAGGGAGATATTTGGCCGGGGATTGTCCGCTCAAAAAGCCAAAAGACAACGACAGTACGGCAATAACTCCTCGATTAACAGGTATCGTAACCCTTCCTAACATATTACTGTATTATTGAAGTTTGGTTTTTAGCGCTAAAGGATATATAAACTTCGAAATGGTAGCTTTCTTTGTCTATACTTCACAAGAATTACTTTGAAACCAATCTGGTTTTTTATGATTAAGGATAAACCGCAAATTCCACCATGGCAGCGTTGATAAAGGAGTGAAGAAAGCTATCAAATATGTGTTCAAACAATTGACATAAATGTACTTAAATCTGAGAATTCATCAAAAAATTCAAAGTCAGTCCTGAAACATGTAGGCTGCTGGATTTTTTCCCAATCGCATGCTATCCTAAATTGCATTCGAGGCCACGTGAGCAATAAGTACTATCTCCTCGTAATAACAATGAAGGCAAGCATTTGTTGTTGATTTTGCTATTACTTCTGACCCCGTTAAACGCCGCCATTGTTCAATCTCGAACGTATACTACGCGAAAATAAAATTGTGATATTATGTCATTCTTCTCGCTCTCTCTCTGTCTGTCAAACACTGACAGGAAGGCTTCTGAAAGTTGGTCTTGTTGTACCTACCTTATATCGTTTGTATATCGATAACTTAATGCCTTTGTTTTTTGGAAAGTTAGCTTTTCGAACTGAACAGCAAACTAAGGTTAAGGCCGTATGTTGTCATGCGGTTCAGTCTTTTATCTGCAATAATCACGTGACTCTCCTTGACAACGAGTAGTGTAGCGTCGAATGTTCATTGTTTGTGTCTGGCATGACATGGCATACATTTAATTCCATTAAGAAATGGTGGCTTGACTCTTGACTGAATTTATCACAGCAAAATGCGAAACAATTTTTTTATTATCACGGACTTTATGTCAACAGGCAATTCTGATCCGTAGTTATAATTTACCAAACGGTATTCCCCTCCGAATGAGAAAGAAGCATGCAGTTTTGAATGTTATGTAAGTGTACATTAAAAATATAGAATACAATTATATCTTATGAAAACATTATCATTTCACCATTATTTAAAAACCAAGGAAACAAGTGACTTTTTGAGGAAGTAACATGTTAAAATTACAGTCCTGTGCAAACAAGGCAAAAATGCGCATGCGTGCCTGACCTGTTAGCTATTATTGAATGAAGCATGTTCAAAGGTTTCAGTCTGGAGTGCCCTAGCAACAAGGGCTCAATTTACCCTACTGATAAACATCAACCGCTTTGGTTTTTACTATAAAACTTTTTCAAATAGTCATCTCATACTGAGTTATCCTTATCGCAATGGTCGTGTTTTACAGTACCAACGTTAGGTAAAACCCATCAGGCTTCGATAAAAACGAAAGGCGATCAAACGTCGCCCTTACATGGAAGCCTATAAGAACAGTAGTATGGAAAATGCACTGTTTTATGTGCAGTCTTGGTTGATACTACCTCCTGACGTACACTGTGCCGTACAAAAGTTGAAAGAGATTTGAAGTGCCCATTAGAATCCGCGCCATGATTTACACGGATAATTCTGCCTGGCAGATTTTCAACATCTATAAAAATTGTTTAGATGTGATGACACGCAATCGTATATCACTTGTGAGGCAGATCGAGCTCCGACAACTTCGATTGAGCTTTGTGTTAATGAAATCAGGGAATGACAATATGCTCGGTCTCAATGATGGTAAAACCGAAGCAATTCATTTTTCTTCTAAATGTACCGGTATAGGCCAACTTCCTCGCGCGTTGTGGTATTCCAATGGGTGATATGATTGTTCACCCATCTGACACTGTTCGCGATGGATTCTAGTGGCAAAATGTCAGACACGTTGTCAATGTGTTTAAATCAGCCTTTCATTTTCTTTGGAGGATTGATTAAATCCGCAATATACTTGATCAGCCTTCAACTTGGAAACTCATACACGCTTTCATTACATCTCTTACCTTTCGGCGTTCATTTGAAGTACGCAAACTGCAAAGAATTCAAGCTCGACTTGTTACCATGAAGAGAAAAAGCGATCACATTACTCCCATTCTTCATAACTTTCATTGGCTCCTTCAACTACGTATCCAATTTATTTTTGTATTACTTTCAAAGTTCACGGTAGTCATGTACCATCTTACCTTGATGGGCTTTTTATTAGACGTAGTACGAGTCACACCTTGTGTTTCTTTTCAAATTGGGAATCTAAGCTACATCAACCCATTAGTCGCACAGCCTACTATGGAGATACAGCGTTTTCAATTTGTGCGCCTCATTTGTGGAATTCATTACCGGCACACCTTTGTTCACTTCAGTCATTTGATAATTTTAAAGTAGTGTTGAAAACTTACCTTTTTAAGTCATTTTATTCGTGAGTTTCATTTGTTGATCTATTTTAACAATTTCATGACTCTTTCAAGCTGTTACTTTTATCGAACAATTTACTGCTGTCTATTTTCACTTTTTAAATACCTCTTCGGTTCTAATCAACCTTTAAAAGTAGTATAAAATCCTAATTTTGGTTTTCTCCTTACATTGAATGACAGTGTTTGTTTGTTTGCATACATTTTTACCCATGAGATTAATGATGACAAAAATATTTTCATATGAGATCCAGACATACCCGTTACCATATTGAAATAGAATTTGCTTGATTTAAGTAACTCTGTTGTATCTCTTTAAGTTGTCTGAGTTATATAACATGACATAGGCTTGGTGGGGAAGCCTGTCAGGTGGCATCTCCAGGACTTACATCCATTAACAACGTCGAGAGTAGGTACAAAACAGGGAGACAACCACATTCACACAGGACTGCTTCGTTTCCAGTATTATTGGAAACTGCAAGCAGTAGAAGACACTATGTTCTTTGTACGTTTCCAATGACGTCATAGTACTCCGTATATTTCTGCATTATAGCATAAAATAGGCAGAATTACGGAATCAAACATTTTGAAATGGCACATATGAAATATGAGCTACCTCGTTCGTAACACTCGATAAAACATTTGCAGTTTTGCTTGCTTAACCTGCTTAAGTTGAAACAGCTTTTGACCAAATATTATGCGCGATAAAACAAATCCTAAATATTTATAATAGGAAACTACTTCAATCTCAGGGTTACCATAGAACCATATTTCTTCGCCAGCATGATGAACACCGTTTAAAAAAACCAATGTTTGTTTTCTGTAAGTTAACCACCAGTTGCCACATTATAAAATTTACACGAAATTTCTTACATACGACTTTATGTCTACTAACAGTTTTATAGTTTGAATAATTTTTGTCTTGAAATGGAAATAGGTTCCTATTTCTCACACATAATTTTGTCCGGAAAATATCGCTGCTAGTCACGTGACGTTGTCAAAAATAAAGATTTGCAAAACTTTTGCCCATACAAAGAAATATATTGGTGCTAACTTTCAAGTCATTTCGATTAGAAGTTTCTGAAACTTTAAATGCTTTTGATAGTTTTAAAGTTGATTCCCCAATGCTCATTAATTAAATCTCCCAAAACTATGTAGGATGCCGTGACCTATTTTTCTGCTGACCCAAACTCCTTCAGCAGGTAAAATGGTTCGAGTAATGCGCATAAAAGTTTAACTTCTTTTGTTGTGTCTAGAGGCCTTAGTAGCTTTTGTTGGGCCTACTGCTTAATTTTTGATAAACCAATCAAAGGAAAACTTACATAAATACCTGTTTCTGAGCCAATTAGGCAGTTTGCAAAATGCGTTGAAAGAGCATTTTATAAACGAAAAGAGGTTTTGTACATGTAATGTCCTTACTTTCACCTGTTGCTCATTCACTCGGTTGTATGTTTTTATGCTTCTTTCACACCTTCGACTATTTGTACTCTAAAAAAGTTAATTGAATGGTGACTTATAAGCCCATTGAGCAAGGTAACTCATACATTTGCAAATCACAAAAAATAAACACTACTACTACTACTACTACTACTACTACTACTACTACTACTACTACTACTACTACTACTACTACTACTACTACATATGTATACGTACATAGCAATTACTTAGGATTACGATGTTAATATCAGTTACCTCAGTAAAGACAAGTCGGATCATACTTACCATGTTTGTCATGAACGTTTATGAAATTTAAAGGGAATAGAAATAAAGTTTCAAGTTAGAAACTTCAATTTTTTGTTACAACAATAATCTTTCATTCCGCTAATGCGTAGATACAGCTGCAATGACTTTATGTCATGCCTTTCCTTCTGTGGCACAAGTTCGACGGTGATATAATCCTGCGAGGTCATGTCAATATCTTTTTTTGGAATGCCATTTACGAGATCCTTGATCTTTGATGAAATGATAACATAAATAACTTTACTTATATAAAATTTTTTTTCGGAATTATCTTTTCTCTCCAAACTGACTTATCAAAAGCACTGTCATGATTTTTTCAGCCGCAGTGATGGGGTTTCGAGCGAGGACGTGTATTTGTTTGTTGTTCAATCTTATTCTCATTGGACAAATCCAGATTTCCACAGCAAGAAGATACGAATGTGAATTTTCATCAAGTGAAAGCAGAATTGCAAGTAAAAGTTCTGAAGAGAGGTGAGAATTGTTCTTACAACACAACTTTTTGCATAATTTGAATGAATTGCTTAGACATATGGATTATTTTCTGGTGTGCGTAATGTTTTGTACGCAAACTGCCAGTGGACCACAGATATAATATTTTGTCAAGGTCCTATACCAAATTCTTTGTCAAGGTCTAATATCCTTCGAACAATCGTCTGTATTAAAGCTAATACAGCTTTTTAGGCGTGATTTTAAATTCAAGTGTTCTGAACTATTTGAATGTATAAAAACAACTATATTTTTTTCCTAATGTGTAATGCAGCTCCGCGTTATTCAGACGAAATCGTGGCAAAAATCTTTTCAAGTGTGATCATGTGAAGCGATCCGATGAAGAAAAGATGTGCAAAACCTTAGGATATGTCGAAAGCAGAGGCCGATAGAAGTCATATGTGGCACACTTCAACCGCAATGTTCTTTTCCAGAACACAACTAGAAATCGAATGTTTTGCTCGACAATGTACCGACAAAATCTTAACTCTACATGTACTCAAACCGACAATATAAGATACCGATACATCTAAGGTTTTTAGAAAACAACTGGCAATAGAGATAGGCATAGGAATAAATTGCCTTCAAGATCATTTAACCCCACATAATATATTATCCAAAAACCAGTGAAAGTCGTATAGTGTTTCATGAAATATGTACATATAATTCCAGACGATTCTGTTCCTCAACGGACAGAGAAAATAAAACTCCGCGCGACTTTGAAGATATCTTCAATAAGAAGTGTCTAAATCATACAAGTTCGTGTTCACTGAGGTAAGCATACTTTTTTAAAAGGTCATGAATACAAACACGGCAACTTATGAAATAATCCGATGTGACAAAGCCAAGGATGCAGATTGATGTGCACACCAGAATGACGTGTGTCTATTTAATGATGGAATAGAGCAGTAAAACATGCTATTATCTGAAATACGGAGAAAGTGTTCTATGTTTGTTCAGTCATTCTGACGTATCATTCTTGCCGGCCGTGGGGATTTGAACTGTCAAGAATGGTGCGATAAATATACAAGCGCCATATGAATCCCTTTCGTACATGTTTCTACACTGTGTGGGTACACGGTGATTTTGCCTGTAATATTACTCTTAGCTTTTATGACCGTCCCAAATGATCATGCCAGAGTATTAACTTGTTTATGATTGAAATATTGTTTTCCTCCCTCCGGCATAAAAGTTATACCTGTATCTGTCAGTGGTGCTTGACCATGTCGGTATGTGGGTGAAATCAACGATACTATGACTGTTTCATGAAATATTTGTTCTATGTATTTACAAGATAAACTTGGATAGCTTGACAGGTTTTGGTTTTTAAAGCCTGTCACAAAAAAAACCAAAAAACAAAAAAACATCTAACCACGGCAAACATGGCATCGTTACCAAGAAATCTGTTCGAATTTCCATCAGGTGCAGCCAACGAACAATGCACTTTTAAAAAGATCCTTACTATGATAAGATGTATTGTGGATGACAAATAATGTGAAATGACTAATTTTACGTCAAGAGGGTAATTAATAAGCTGTTCATAATTTGCCCTCCCACAGAAAATTTTTCGACTTACCCTCCCACACTCAAACTTCATTTTTACCCACTCCCCACTTATTTTTGCCTGTTTCCCCTCCCCACTGTGAATTTTTGAAGCTCCCTCGCCCTGTGGCGAAAAAAACTTGCCAATTTCCGCTGCCCTATAAACAATTCCCCTTAAAAAGTTTTTCTCCAAGCCCTGTCCCCAAGAAAATCAACCGATATCCGCCCTGCCCTACAAAAAAAACTAAAATTTGCTCCCCTACCGCCTAAAACCATGTCCCCTGCCCTAGCAAAATTAAAATTTCCCCTGCCCTCAAAAATTGTTCCTGGAATAGCTTTTCTGATGAATAGCTCCGTTGGCTGCACCTATTCCATTGCCTTTAAATGATAATATGTCATTAGAACTCTCCTTTCAGTCAAGGTAAGGACTGTGCTAGTCTGTGGAAGACGTTCCATGATGCCTTCGCATTCAAGGAACCATGCATATCAAAAGACAACTACAAGCAGTACTGTGATGAGGCCAGTCATTCTTTACCCGAAGAAAAGGTATGTGATGTCTCAAGCACATATGCTACTTTTAGTTAAGTTACAGTTCCATTTCCCAAGAGACCGTATACATTCTGTCAATGCCATTTTATATGCTTACATAAAATGATCGTGATGCCCTTTTCAATTAAAAAAAGACTCAGCAAGCATGGTAAGAGACGTTTTGTTTATATTGTTAGACACTATTTTATTCTGGCAAAGGCCCTTACGATGAGAGCCACAAGATCGTCATTCCATATGTAACTTTGGAGCATACATTGACAGGAAATATATTGGACAGAATCGATGCATGGTGTGGTCAGCTTGACGATCCGGGTATTAATTATATTGAATGTCCTGAAAGGAATGCCTGTATCGAGCCGCCCAGTAATGCCAAATGCGCTTTCTGGCAACAGGCATCAATAGAGGTAAGCCAACGCCACCAACGGCCGCGTGACAGTCTCGATTAACTCAATTTTCTATATCACGAATATTGCTGAAAGTTGACCGTGCTTTGACAAACGTCCCGCCGCAGCTGGCAATGTACGTGTCACGAACAGATATCATACTTTTGTACTAACACGATGGTCGAATGCGTATGCCATTCTATATGTTTCTTGGGGTAATAAGGCACCAATTTTACGCTTTCGGGATCTTCAGACAACTTTTGGTTCTCTTCTCCTTGCATACATATAGTTAGGCTTGGAGACACAGGTGGTATTGTTTGTTTGCAATAGCCGGTTCTTTTGATATACCATCTCAGGGGCAGATGATTACATATATACTTCCTTGTCAAAAAAACAAATAATTATCTCTTCATGTAATGCTCTTGCACTTCTTTGCGGGTGTCACATTCAAGAATAGTTCCCTCTTAGTATCGTGGCATCGCCAGGTATAGAGCTAAGGTGAATATTCCAGTACGTATATACCTTGTTTCCTTGCATAAACATTATGTCAAAACGTCCTAGCTTTATAATCTCAAACAATTATTGGCTCTGTTAACCTTCATTCTTGACACTATCATTCCTTCGTACCCTTGTTCTACTATTGACAACATCCCCTAAATATGAAGATGAATATCGAGTACAGTGATGTCATATCCCTATTAAAATGTCACACAATTGTCACAAAGATTCGTTCTTTTTCACAAGTTTGCCAAATTAGCAAGTGGTGATGTGAGAGTCCTGTTAGACGGTGCCAAGGAAACTGGCGACCCGGCATATCACTCAGAGAGGTGCGTACAAGTGTATGTATGCCCGTAGGGGTCCGTGGCACTTTATGGTTGGCCAAAACACTCCGACGTAATCTAAAACATATTGTATTAACATTGGTCTAATGTTCATTAGGGGCTGTCGATAACACAAACTGACGCACAAGAAACGTAATTCCTTCGTTTTACTTGAAACCCCCTTCCCTCCTCAAAAACGAAATTTCTTATGCGAAATCAATTTCGTATTATGATGCCTTTTCTGACAAACCCACACGTACCTCTGCGATCCGCCCATGAAAAAAAACCGGAAGTGCACATTGATCAATAAACCTCCACTTTATGCGTATCACGTTCTAAGACACAGAACATTTTAATGCATTTCGCACGTAGGAAAATGTTTCACGTACATGTTTCACGTTGAAAAAGCATACAAGTTTTATTTTCACATTTAGGTCTTTTGTTGTCTTTTCTGTCTCCGTATTTTGTGGTCATTTTGTTCTTGATGAACGCGAATGTAGTATTGCGTTCTCGCTGCAAAGTCGCACCCCGAAAACAATAGACGGAAATCCTTATGCGATTTTGACGCACACAAAAGGAAATGAGCTTTAACCCCCTCCCCCCTAAACGAAAGAATTACATTTGTCGCGCGTCAGCTTTTATTATCGACGGCCCCTTAGTGTAATGATTTCTTTTATTCATCAAATTTAAAACATGAAAAAGAAGTAAAGAGTGCAGAGAGAACAACAGTTTGCGATCAGGTTTGAATAAATTGAATAGCGGACAATTGCCCAGTCGAATGTTCTAGCAACAATTTTGAAACGGAGTGAGCTCTTATATGAAAGCAAACATAGATGCAATCTCTCCTTACGGAATTATGGACGCATGCATACTGTATTATCAATTAATAATTTGTATTGTTTCCTTACCTCGTTATTTACCTTCTTGATATACGATGATTTCATACTTCTAAATGCTGTTAAGGAAATGATACTGTAGATATCTACAGAAAAGTGTATGTTTAATGGGCCTATGCATCTTAAGAATGGTTGCTTTATGCATGTTTTGTATATTCTGTATTTGTCTATCAAATCTTAAGGATTGCATGCATGTAGCAATATAAGGATTACAAATAGGGCATCTCTGTTGTTACCTTTCGCTTTAGCCGCATGCATCCTGGTGTTTCATGCTTTTTTTGTATGCAAATGAATGGTTTGAAATGCCATAGACAATGCCGGGGAGGAGGTACATGGTCTCTTTATGTAGCTCGCAAACAAATTCCTTAAGACTCAAAATTATTTGTCTGCAACTACTTTGCAATAGTCGTCTACAGCTGATATTCCGTAATGCGTTCCCTCTTAAATAAGACGAAGCAGATATCCGATCTAAGTTTCACGTGGTTTATTCGAATATAAGCATGTCTTCCAGACTGAGAACAACAATTTCTCTGCGTAGAATGTTGTACTAAGAATGTTGAGAACGTTTGGGAACGATTAATTATTTTATGTGGGGCTGTATAAGACTATCACATCAACAGGTTCAAAGCTGTTCCATCCAAATGGTCTTTACCAGCAATCTTGGGGGAAACTATAGCCGGTCGCCTTCAGAGCCATGTCCACTCTCTGAAGGTCTAACTAAAAGTGGCTAAAAGCACGCTTGGAATGGGTACTTGTGCGCTTTGCGTGATACAACAGGTAAACATTGAAGGCGAAGATGAAGTGATGACTCATTTCTAATGACTTCGAATTTGAAGTATGGTCAAATAAAAGGATGTTGATTTTGACCATAACACTTTATGATAAACGTTATTTGGCAAATTTTATATCATTTATATTCACAGTAATTGAAAAATAAAGTCGCTCAAAAAACTGATACAGATGCTGAGAATCGAGATATTAGGTGGTAATTTTTCATTCTTTGCACGTAATTTTATTTCAGTTACTTTAGAAATTACGAATTGCCATATCTGGATACAAATAAGGTAACAAAAGTACACATTCTAGTCATGTACTCAACTGACAACATGTAAGTATTTCAAAGCCCATAGCGAGATAAAATTATCTTCTAAAGTTTTCTTAGTTTTGAACGTTTTTACGTCATCAAAAATGAAACATTGCCGGGCCAGATCCCATGATTGTGTTTGTGCCAACGATTCGCATTCACGAATAAAAAAATGACGTAAAGGTGACTCAGTTACGTAGTGATTTTAGAATCCCTAAGACTGACACACTAATCACGTGGACACAGTAGTGAATAAAGCAGACACTTCATCTGGTTATTTTCTTTCACGGAGTTGATTCTCTTTCCTGCAGTTATGGGCAACCGTTTGAATACAAAAACCTATGTGTTTGTTGGGAAGTCTTTGCTACATGTAATCAATTTTCCTATTTAAGTGTTTCAAATTTGCGGTCCCAAGTTGACGTTAAAACTGATCTTTGTTTACGTTCTGCAGAAAGGAAACCTGTGGCAAAGGCTCTATTAAGGAACTACAAGACGAACTTGAGAAGATGGATTTCTCAGGCGTTTCAACGTGTCAGAACTTTACGTAAGTATAGGATAAGTGTCGAAAATACTTAACATATCGAGATTATACTTGTTATTTCGTTTCTTTTTACTCTTTATAAAATGTACCATTGGGTGACGTACTTTATGAGTTCGAATCTGATTCCTGTGAATAAAATGAAAATGAACCATCAAGGGGAATTCAAAACGCTATTATACTATCATAAGGTTATTATAGAGCGTGAATATATATATATATATATATATATATATATATATATATATATATATATATATATATATATATATATTGCTAGACGTGGAACTTGTCGTGATTACTCTACGGACTGTTTCATGCGCTTGGCAATCGTCAGGAGTGATGTTGGCGGGCTCGTTGCTACCTATATATAGGGTCAGGTGTGTATGCAAACGAGGCGGTTGTTCTGGCGCGTTCAAGTGTTAATGAGAAGGAATTTGCTTCTGTGTCTACATTTCGAATGAAATTCTGTACGTTTGTTTAGCAGTGTTGACTTGTCTGAGTTGATAATGTGAAATTTCTCCGTGATGCAGAGGTTACAGCGTTTTGTCTTGGTTGAGTAAGGCTGG
>LD351716.1:0-18837 GCA_001465055.1 Ptychodera flava | reverse complement strand
CCCCCCCCCCCCCCCCCCTGCCGTTAATTGTGCTCGTTCCCTAAACACAATGTTTACTTCAGCACGGCCGACCAGTATGCTTCGAGAAAACAAGCGACTTGGGTACTTTATAATTTTGCGAGCCCATCATTACTTAATTAATTGGTAAATGCATGTAACTGTCATTAGCCAGTTGTTTACACTGCTATCAAGTCCATATATTTACTGTGCGTTCCCTGCGATAAATCAGTTGGGCCCGGGTTGGTCTCCCTTGCAGGTTCCACCCCGGCCAAAGCCAGTGCCTTTGCAATGGTGCCTGGCGAGCCTTTCATCTCACTTTCTGGTGGTGCAATGGATATATTCATGACCAATGGAACTCAGTTCTTATTTAGTAATAGATAGTAGTGCGAAGTGTTTATATTGGCATTCCTTGATAATGTGAACTCCAGAGGAAACACCATATAAATTTACATACTCTTAGAATGGATAGAAAATGGGACCAGAGGCTACGGTGTTTTCATTGACGTTCACCTGAAAGTGTTATTCGCCGGCCGGCATAAGGTTTACATAGGCAACATCAACAGAATTGCAATTTTCCATAATTAATTTCACCGTGCGACTCACTTTGCGAAGCTTTCTGCCAAGAGTCTAGCCGGTGGCTACCTGCCCTCAAATTAATCACCGATGACGTGAACACCAAGGTTTCTTTCGAAGATTGGTTATCGAAGCACGATGACTGGGTTTCTTAACCTCGTACGCAAGATATAAACAAGAGCCTTACATCGCATCGCAAATACACTGTATCTAACGAGAGCTGTAATTTTTATAAAATTTAAGCATATACATTACAAACACACGCACACACACACACACACATATACATATATACATATATATATATATACATATATGTGCATATATATGCATATATATATATATATATATATATATATATATATATATATATATATATATATATATATATATATCGAAGTATACAGATGTCCTCGAGGGAAATTACAGTGCTCAATGCAAAAAGCAGAGCGTTATAAATAAACAGATTACTTCAAGTACAAAGTAATGAAATCTTTTACTTAAGTTTCATGCATCTTGCAATCCTCAGATAGAGTGAAAGGATTTCTGGCTCGACACTCTCACATATATGATTTGGACGAATCATTCTATTTGTAAGTAGTGTTAAAATTCGATAAATAATATTTGTTTTGGTGGCGACATTTTGAAACCAACTCAGAGCGTTTGTTTAACAGTGTAGATTTGTCAGCATTGATATAATTGATAATAATTGATATAATGTATATATATATATATATATATATATATATATATATATATATATATATATATATATATTATATCATATAAGTAAAAAAAGCCCCATCAAAGACAGGATTCTAGCAAATTTGAGTGATTTCTTGACCTAAGAAATAAATCTCTTGAACGAGACTGTGCTTTAAAAGTGAAGGGGCATGTGTACCAACAGTAGCCAGACCAAGTTACTCTGGCTCTTACAAAAACACAGGGTCGTTATTGGATAGCAAATATTATCTGCACTTCTGTATTGTCATTTTAATGGGTGTCTAGCAATAGAGTTTGTGCAAGGGTTTTCTCATGAATGACAATGTTGAACAGTGGCTTTACTGCATAATCGAAATACCAAGGCAACAACGTTTTAATGAAGTAACTCAATAAGACCGCATTTTTGTACAAAAAAGGAATGCTTGCGTAGCTAAATGATATTTAATAAAGTGTGTTCCACGGTCTCAGTCTGGAATCCCCTGGCAAGTAGGACTTCACCTTATAAACATCAACCGCACTGTTTTGTTTGTGAAGCCTTTTCAAATGAGTAATCGCCTAATACTGTGTTAGCCTGGATAGCAAAACTTTTTAGTATAATATTAACATTATTGGCGGCCTAGTCGAACTCGTCGGGCTTCGATAATAGCGAAAGGCGATCAAACGTGGCCCGTAGGCGCTTTAAATACTGTGATATAGCCCGACGTCTTCTTAGAAGTTTACCTGACGAATTTAACTTTAATGATTGATGAAGAACTAACCGACAGTAACCTCCTGCACTTGGTGCCTTGTTCGTGACACACGATTCCCCTTATTTATTTTCGTGAACTTTCAAGTAGCCTATTATTGTTACAACTACTTCAGTCTTTAGCAATGCCTGGACGACCTTTACCCTGTTTAACATTGTGCTTAGTGGGGAGCGATTTGACTTGCCGATTGTTTTTAGCTAGTTACCTTGTACGAGGCGCAAAATGTAAAAAAATAAACAATCACGCTTATTACAGCGATAGAAGAGACAGAAAATGTATATAGAGAGGAATTATATATATATATATATATATATATATATATTCGTTTATGGAATATTACACACGTACTCGTTTATAGAATATTACACACGTACCAATCTGCTGATTCCAGTAATGTATTGTATCTGCACAACGTTTCGTCCTAAAAGTAGTACTTCCTCAGGTGCTACAGAACAAAAAGTTTCAACACGGAGTGAGTTACAGTAGTATTTTTCTTACGAAAAGTTCCATGTCAGAGAACATTACTAAGTGACAGTATGGTGAAAATACAGGAGCTCTTTGGTAGTGGTCTCATGTGAACATCACGAAATCTGTGCTAGTCTCCCGGGAAAATGACGTTAACATGAGACCACTACCCCACTACTAGTGACTCAGATGTTGTATGGCAATTTGAGCCACTCTAACAGGTAAGAGCTGGTAGTGGTCTCATGTTAACATTACGAAATCTGTGCGAGTCTCCCGGGAAAATGACATTAACATGAGAACACTACCCCACTACTAGTGGCTCAGATGTTGTATGGCAATTTGAGCCACTCTAACAGGTAAGACCTGGTAGTGGTCTCATGTTAACGTCACGAAATCTGTGCGAGTCTCCCGGGAAAATATCACACAAATCACGTGTCATCCTAGTGCTTTTTCCCGGGAGATTTTTTGCACAATTTACGTACTTTGCAAGCGCCCTTCTAGATACACCAACATGCGCCCCTACGTCCGTGTGCTTGCGTATGAACAGGGATTAGATTGACGTACTCGTGCCGTACCTGACGTTCGCTGGTGACCATGCATTGTGTCATCCATTGTAGGTCATCATTTGCCGCATGTGCTTTACACTGCACATTAACTACTCTCAAAAGTAATTCATGCAGGGCATTTTACAGACATGTGCCCAAAATTGATGTTAAGCGCCTAGCAAATCAACACCATATACATGGTAAGCACTGGCGTGTCACTATCAAAGCTATCATAGTCATGTATACTAGCACGATGGATACATTAGAACACTGTCCGTGGTGGTGTGGCTTGGCGGTAATATTGCCATTTACAAAACTCGTATAGTATTAACAAATCTCCAGCAAAACAAACCAACATACAATGTGAGCTTAAATAACCAAGTATGACCTCAACATTGTTTGCCAAATATTATATTGCCTCCGACCTACTTTGATATATCTCATTAACCCGGGCGTTCTGTTTGGTTTTAGTAGATATTGATCAGTACTGGACAACACATTTACCCAAAATTTTTGACGAACTTTGATGACCTTAGACCTACTTTATGTATCTCAGAAGCTACAAAGGCAACAGATTTGGACTTTTTAAGGTGTTGTCCAGTGTTATACTACAATATTTCTACAAGTTTTTGGATGACCAAGGTTGACTTTTTACTAATTTTCTGCAGTAATAATGCAACCTGTTTGGGTTCTTTTGATATCGATCATTATAGCACAACAATTTTCGTCCAATTAGTTAGATAACACAATTTTCGTCCAATTAGTTAGATAACCTTGACCTACATTAAGATATCTCAGAAACTGCAAAGGCAACAGATTTGGATTTTATAAGATATTGACCAGTGTTATACTACAATATCTCTGCAATTTTTGGATGACCTAGGTTGACCTTTTACACAAATTTTATGCAGCAACAATGCAACCAGTTTTGGTTGTTTTGATATAAACAGTATGGCACAAAAATTTCAAACATTTGTTTTGATAACCTTTACATGATTTTAGATATCTCATGAAGTGAAAGAGGTGAGCTTCTGATAGTAAGTGGCATCAGATACTTTGTTGACATTATTTCTTAAATAAGTAAAGAGCAAATTCAAATCATGTTCATATGTAATTGTAAAATTAATAATAGGTGAAGATCTTCCAATGTCAGAAGTTTTTCTTCCTATCTTTAGCACAGTTGAGAATGATTTCCTGTATGCCTTTCTAACAGCAATTTCAGCCGTTTGCCATGTCCATATCAGCTAACTACTTATGTGCATATTTAATGACCTTTACCGGTAAGTGAAATTTCGGTGAAGCTCCAGAAATTTAACAATAGAAGCACTTGTTTCCTCGGCAACTATTCTGAAGTTCAAAATGATTGGTGAGGAAACTGTAGTAATAGAGATAGCATTTCGGCCTTAGATGCTCTTATTGTTTAATTTTTGAAGTGATCAAACCTTTCTGGTCGGGATTTTGGAAAAAAATATTTCTTGCCACTAAATGTTGCCATGGAAACAGGCTGCATGAGCATAAAGAGCAGTTTTGTTATAAATTGCAACCAATGAAACCCATATATTGAAAGTTTTCTTCCATTCTAAGCAATTTTAAATGGTATTTGACAAAAATGATATTTCAACCCCAAAATGGCTGCCATGGAAACGGGTGACACAGTGGTGAACATTATATTTGGGTTTGTCAACCCAAGATGCTCTTATTGTGTAATTTTTGGAGCAATCAAGCTCTTTTCGTGGGGTTTTCGAAAAATATTTCTAGCCACCAAATGGCTGCCATGGAAACATGCTGTAAGAGCATAAAGATCATTTTTGTTTATTATATCCAATCAAGGAACGTTTTTGAGTGTTTTGTCGCCTTCTACGCCACTGTCAATGAAATTTGCCAAAAATGGATATTTTAAACCCCAAAATGGTTGCTATGAAAACATGGAGCATCAAAGCGGACATCATTTTGGTTCGTTTCGACCAAAAATACAGCTGTGCTGAAATGTTAATCAAAATCGGACCTATGCCATCCGAATTATGATAATAATATAATTCTTTATTTAATTATTATTTCTTCTTGGTTATTACACGAAGTTTGGGCGATACCGCGTCGTATTCGAGTGATATGCCCGTATTTTGATGAGTTTCGCAGCAATGAGTCAAAATGCGGACACGTCATGAGAATACGACGACGTATCGCCTAAACTTCATGTAATAACCCCTTTATCATACATGCATGCTTTGGTTAGAACTGTTTTCCTACGGATTTTCCGAAATTAGCAACGAAATCATCTGAAATCGACCTTGCATTCTACTCGCTGTACTCAAAAAATTGGTTGCTAGAGGAGTGATGACAACCGTATCACTTTTTGATATTATTCCGCTGTGTTTGGCCATTCCACTTCAAGGGAGGGTTTAGGACACAATTTTAAAGCCAACAATTTAAACATTAAGATGTCGACACAGGTTTCACAATTTGAAGAAGATTTATTTCGAGCTTAAAATGGCGATGGATGTAAAACATAGACTGGAGTGTGTAAACTTAGTATGTTTTCGTGTTTTGAAACATTACCTCATCCCTTCGCGAAAGTTATTAGGCCCGCCAAAATCGGATCAAAATACTTGCGCCGCGCCAGCGTTCCATTTCAAACTCGATCGAGTATGAACAAATGATAGAGTTAGAGCAAGCATCACTGCGACATCTATGAATGCACAGTGAAATTAACAGCCGTACCAGTCCGTTTCTTTCCAAGAATTATACATGTCCTCAGACGTCAAATATGCCGAATTTACCATCTTAGAAAGGAATTTGTGAGCGGATTAGGGAAAACCTGAAGTGAGTACACTGTAGGGTGTAGGGTCGTAACTCAATCGTGATTTTGTTGCTGTACGAGTAAAACTTTTTAAAGGTATTGACATCGTCTGCTGGCATATTTTCGTTACTTGCTTGCCTAAATAGAACAACTTCTTTGAAGAAACTAAACGATAGTTTGACTTTCCCTAGTATCTTACACTGTATCCGAAATCCGAACAGGACACGATCAAGTCCTGGGAATCTCATTGACTGGTATTAATCGCATGATATGTGCACCTGGTCTGTCGCGAGTATTTTCAGTGGGGTTGGATTTTTGTGGCTCATTTATGGCTGTAAACGATGTAATTCACCATCTAGATACTGAAAGTTGTCAACAGAAAACTTATCGTATAGCGGTTCTATCATGATGCACTGTCAAACGGGGACCGTAATCTTCAGCAGCGTAGATGACAGGAAAACACTGCAGTGCACCATGTGGGACCGGCCGCAAACGATTACAGGTGTCGTTTTTGGTACAAATGTTCTTGAACCTAAGTGTAATGCCCGTGAACTGACTGCAAACAAAATTTGGACCATGACACAGACAAATATAGAGAGATTTGCAACGGCTATTGTTCAGGAGGTGGAACGGTTATGTAACCCATCTATGTTCGCCTCGGCTCAGGTTGCTCTCGCCTCTCTTTTCCGAAGAGTGCCGACCATGCATCCTTCGGTAATTTTCGGATTTCGCCAATTGTTAAGCGAAAGTATGGTCGGCAAAGTTTGTGCTATTGTTGTCGTTTGGTGATTAGCGGAATTGGCGTGCAGGCAAAAACAGGAGTGTTTTGAGCCTCAAGAAAGTGAGTTTTACCGTTTTAAAAATTTCTCTCATATTTTTATGAATATATAATGAGTTTTTTTGAACCAAATTTGAAAGTCTTTTATCGATACTGTCTGGTTTTACTCAATGGTTTACGGTCAGTCATACCGTCTTTTACTCGTTCGTCAAGGAAGGACATGTTTATTAAACTGCTGGCTTGTTATGTTTTGATTTGTGTGAAGCAGTGTTTCTGGCCTGAGAGCTCAAAAAGTAACTATGGTTGCTACGCGACTGGTAGAACGATGCCATCTCGTCGTATTTTTCGCATAATATCGTGTAATCATCAACCAAAAACAAAGTCTCCAAAAAGTTTTAACACCTTTGAAGCTCATTTTAATATGAAAAGGCAATAGTCTACCTAGACGACCATGGAACAAAAGGCATGCCACGTTACCAGTCTGCCTATATTTGTCTGTGACCATGATCACAATGACATTTCGTGTCACAAGTCTTATTCATATTCGCTCAGCAGTTTAACACACACACACACACACACACACACAGACACACACATAATATATATATATATATATATATATATATATATATATATATATATATATATATATATATCGAAGTATACAGATGTCCTCGAGGGAAATTACAGTGCTCAATACAAAAAGCAGAGCATTATAAATAAACAGATTACTTCAAGTACAAAGTAATGAAATCTATTACTTAAGTAAGTAATCCTTTCACTATATCTGAGGATTGCAAGATGTATGAAACTTAAGTAATAGATTTCATTACTTTGTACTTGAAGTAATCTGTTTATATATATATATGTATATATATATATATATGTATATATATATATGTATATATATATATATATATATATATATATATATATATATATATATATATATATATATATATATATATATATATATATATATATATATATATATATATATATGAACGTGCTAACGAAGGTAACGCATGCCAGCAAAGTCACACGTACGCGTCGCTGTAAGTAGTTCGGTTACAGTGAAAATATAATTCGTATTTTAACATGTTAAAATACGGGTTTATATCAGTACCGTCTAAACAATGGGAGAATGGCAATACAGGCATAGCATGTATGGTAATTAATAATATTTCAACAAGACAAAAAGTAGATACAACTGTAACATTCTTGACTTCCTTCAAAGGGTGTTTGTTCATCTATAATTGCGAAATTATGATGTGAATGGTATATTTCTTTTACAGGTAGAGGTTGCATTACCTACCAATTACAAGGAGGGCTTGTGACACGTATGTGCGGAGTGATGGCGATATTTTGGATCAGGGTTACATTATTTGAAATAATGATACTTTTTGTCAAAAGTTTTGTGTCTTCACAGAATAACTTCCTAACAGTAATATTTTTTATTCTTCAGCTTCAATGATGGGTCGGCTGACATTGATGTATGTGTGTTTGTTGTTCAATCTGATTCTCGACGTACAATTCCAAATTGCCACAGCGAGAAGAACTGAATGTGAATCGTCATCGAGTACCAGCAGTACCACGTAAGAAATGCTTAATTAACGAACTTGCTAAATGCATGGACGAAATGAAACGGAAGGAATGATACACGCCCTATGATTGGCTAGACGCTGCAATGTTCTTTTCGTATGCAATTCTTTGTTCTGATTGGCTGAACGAAAACGACGAAAGTTTTTCTTTACTTTCTATTACATTCTTTTTCTTGATTGGCTGGACGAAAGTGACGAAAGATTTGCATATTCATTTTGTCTGCATGGAAGGGTGAGCTGTTGTTAACCAAAATGCTGGCACCTCGGTCTTATTATATATTCGCCATATAATTCCCCCGTCTTTAAAATACAAGGCATAACAGTGAACACAGATTGAACAGAGTTCATTTACCGCGACCTCATTCAACATGGCTCGCTTCGTTGATGTATTGAAAGGCCGACAAATTTGTATTTTTATCCTTTATATCTTTTTTTGTTCACTAGTAGTTTAATACGCAAAAAATCAACCTCTCGCGACAATAAATTGTTCTATCACATAAACACAATCATCAGCTTTCTTAACTTTGCATTATTTCCCAGTAAATTGGAAACGTACACTGAGTAAAATGATACTACATTAGCCACGGCAGGGCACGCACGTGAAATCCACCAGCTCTTCAAAACAGTTCATTCACCGTGACCTCCATTCAACTCGTGTTATAAAAGGGTTCGAGTACCTTTTCAACGTCGTTTACACGACCACTAACTATAGTTAAGCGGACGAGTAGGAGGCGGTTTACGGAATTTGACGGTACAGTTTGCCAGTAAAACTCCGAGGCCCGCAGGGCCGAGGAGTTTTATGGCAAACTGTACCGTTAAATTCCGTAAACCGCCGACTACGAGTTCGCTGACCGTGTTATACCACGACTTTGCCGAGTTTTAGAGCCTTGTTTGCACGCCGAAAGCTTTTATTTGTAATTTTAGTGCAGTGCAAGTTGAGACTTTGGCAGGAAAACATTGACGCGTTTTGACACCTTGTTCAACTAAAGTATAAAAAATAACCCATGATTGGATAAAAACTAAGTTGACATGTGTTGCTATTGTAGTGCGATGACGTGGTTGAGCACCTGGTTTGATTTGAATTATGTTTGATTGGTTAGTTGAATGAAGTGAAAAGGTGTTTGCAGATCGACGTTAGAGTCACGCTTTGCGCATTTGGGTCGAAACGTTGAGCAGCATACACGCAATTGCCGAGTCGCTCTACGTATATCGATATGGCGGATGAAGTACAAATGAAAGCTGTATGCGGTGCACTTCAACTACCAAAGCCAAAGATGGAAAAGAAAAGTCCCCTTGTCACGCCAGTGCTAACGGCCACAATCGGAAGACCAAGCTACACAGCCACGTCAGAGAAAGGCGCAATACAAACTGCAAGTACAAAAAAAAACTATGTGTAGATCCACAATGACTGTGGTACTGCGTGTGTTTTGCCTGTAGCTAGATTTAACTTTACCAAAGGCGACTGAAACCTCTACATTCAGTGTTTGACAACTGACTTTGAAGTCTTAAATTTTAGATTCGAATGATCGTGATAACAATAACCTTAACACAGAAATGATATTTGCAATCAATGCCGTTATTTCACGGTGACCTGTAATTGATTTTGAGATGTACAGTCGTTCAAAATTAATTCAGTCTGGTGATTCTTTTAAAGTGTCTTTACTCTGTACTTACCAGTGAAATAAATTTCTTCTGGTATAATGTCTCGCATTTGTTTTTTTTACTCGTCGCCACGTGACTTTCTTTTGTTTAAAAAGTGTCCATTTTACAAGTTCTTTTGTTTAAAAGTGTCCGATTTACTAGTTTTTAACAAAAGAACTCTCCGATTTACTAGTAAATCGGACACTTTTTAAACAAAAGAAAACCAGGTGGTATATAATAAAATATTCGGTTATGGAAATTAGAGAGCATGGTTAGAACAATGGGCACGAGGCGGAGAGTGGTATAACATTATATATTTTCGGGTTTTACTACATAAAACAATATTATATGATTAAAACAAAACAAAATAGTAACTAAAGTCGTTGAAACATTCATATCTTGTCAAATTTATTATCATGATTTAGCATTTTTCTGAATGTTATTTGCAAAATATTCAAACAGATTATCAGAATAGTCTAATGTAGGTGATTTCAGGCATATTTATCATTACGATAAGCTTTCCATTATCCATACTCATTTTTTGGTGTAAACAAATCTACCAAATCTTACAACTGTACTTATGATTGCCATTAGAAAGGATAACTTTGATATAAGCTTAAACCTTATCCGGTTATTCCAGATTTTCAACTCCGTGGGAGCTTGAAAAAATCTTCAAGGATAGATGTCACAAACATGTAAATTCATGTCCATTTAGGTAAGCGTAATCTTTAAACACTGTTGAATAAGGCAATTTACAGCGGGTTCACAAAATCACTGCTGTGCTTCATAACAAACAAGTTTACGCTTACGAGGAGCTGTATATGTAGAAGCGGCAAATGTCTAGTAGAAGATGGCAAATGATTGACACGACGGTAAAGCGCAAATAACATGTTATTGTTTGAAAGTCAGAGAAGATATCATTACTTAGATATCAATAAACATGGCATACCATTTTTGCCAGTGGGAACTCGAACATTTTTGTGAATGGTACGATCGAGCTAAGCAGTCATCATACGAATTGAATAACACATTTAAGGTAATTATGACATTTTGACACCCTACTTTGTGCTCATGCTAAAGTATAACTCGTCGAAGTTTGATCGCGATACTCAATTGGGGTCGTTCCATGGAACGAAATTCACTTTATCGTGTTTCATCAAAACAAGATGAACTTCAATAGTCCGATAATGTCATGGTGAATCTTGTTTGCTTTTTTTTTGCATCTCCATTTAATTGATACCAAGTCCATTGCTCTCTTCTTTCAGTACGGGAAAGAACTGTGATGATCTGTGGAACACGTTCCACGATTCCTTTGCATACAAAGACCCGTGTATAAACGAGAGTGATTATACAGAATACTTTAATAAAGCTAAACATTATACACGTAAAGATAAGGTACGTTACGGAATAAGAACATCAGTAACATGGTCAAGAAGTATTTTTCCAATTATCAGTATATTCTGTTAAAACACATGTCGCACGACTTGAAACGCTATGGATTATATTTTATTACTCACATCAAATGTTGAGGAACACTTTTTAACAGAATGAATTGATAGGAACAACCTATTCACATCACATTTTACCCGTCTTTATCATGTAGACACTGTTCTATTCTGGCGTTCAACCCTACGAAGAGAGTCACAAGGACCCCATTCCATATACTACTTTAGAAAACACTTTGATTGGCAATATGTTGGACAAAGTTGATACATGGTGTGGCAAGTATGACGATCAAGGTATTAATTACGTACAATGTCCTGATAGAAATTACTGCATGAGACCGCTGAGTACCGCAAAGTGCGCTTTCTGGATAAAAGCATCCATCGAGGTAAGCTATTTTAATAGACTGGAAACACTACATCGCTCAGTAAACGATCGAAATAACTTTCACTGAAAAGTATAGAAGCAATATCTATTGTTTACGTCACATGCATATCCTCAGACAGGTGTGCAGAGTTTCGCAGCTTTTCTGATTGGCTAAGATCAAAAGTTTGCTCATGTTCGAGTGACTCGATGCTCTGATAATAATTCACCATAACACATACAGTTCTTGGTCTTTGTTATAAAGAGACAGAATGTACTTTAAGGAAAACCCTTTGCTATGACAACATGGTACCAATTCATGATACTCTGGATTAAAAGGGAGAACAAGGACTATTTCGATGTTGCAATGGAGATGTTTAACACACTGGCTTATGTGACCTAGAACATGTACATTCTGAGCGCCACCACAAAGAATTATGATAGAGATCAAATCTGCTTTTACCAGGATGGTAGTGATATTCCATAACCCTGGCCTGTGAATTACAATTGAGGCAAATTAGAAGGTAACAAACGTATTGGAAATGACATATCTCAAAGATTGCACGTTCTGTCTGTATACCGAACTGCCAAACAATATATGTCCATAAGAAGTCTAAGCACTAACACACAAACTATCTAAGCACATTCCTGATGCAATATGTGAACCAATCTGAAACATTTCAACAACAAGAGCACCTTCAATAAATCCAAAGATTACGACAATTCAGCATTGAATGTAAGTGATTATACCGTTCAAATTCAATATTGTCAAACCTATCTGCAAAGAAGAAAATAACAAGAAACATGAAATCAAGTAGTTCAAACACTGCCTGTGAAATTATGTAAACTAGGATCAACAAAATATTCCTTCAGTTTCTTGATCACCACTTCCTAACGGAATCTAAAGCATACAATATGATCGTTTGTAGAAGCACGGTTAAATTGAGCTAAAGCTGCAAGGATAATATGGACTGTATAATTTAATTGGATAATACGAAAAAATTCTCTATACACCAACATGGAAATCGATCAGCTGTTGTGATTTTTCGAGTTATTGGGGGAAAAGGTGTGCAACTTTCGTCGTTTAAAAATTGGACTAATTTTACGTTATGATACAAGATGATATGTAAGCAGAGATTAATAATTGCCTACTCTATCCGACCCAAACATTTACTGTAATATACTCAGGTGCTTTGAAGCCACAAAGAGACTGCAAACTAGTATATGGTGTTCCCTGAAACAGTCTTGTGGAGAGCATACACAGTGGAAGCTCGAAGGATTCACGTATGCAGAGAACGTACGAGATCTATGTTGTAAATAGACAACTGAACCTAGTATAAAAAATGCCTGCCAGTGGTGTAATGTTCTCGAAACTAGACCAATTTTAGTAATAAACTTGAACCAATCGAGGTCATTGAAAACCCCTTGTTAAATATTCTTGTCCCGGTGAAGCGTAAACCTTGAGCCTACATTATTATATCAAGTACATTTGTACATGATGTATTGTTTAGCTCTAAATACCAGATATCGAGACTGATAATAGTTACCTGTCCGATAATCTCTCGTTCATGTTCGATTTTCTCACTACTTCGCTCATAGTGCGGCGATCAAATAGCTATGATCTGCCATAAAATTGATTTAAAGCCATCATTTTTGGAAATTTTGGGCGCTCTCAGGCTACGAAAGTGTTAAAATCCTTGCACTTTCTCAAACTTTTACTAGCGTGCTATGTAAGTCTTAACATCTGTCGACAGGTGATTGCCAAGCAAGAGGTGGTATTTACAGACTAAATCTCAGCAGCAATCAAAACGTAGAGTGTACATAGGCCTCACTGAAAAAAGCATTCAAGACATGTTTCACTAATCACATACAAAATCATTCTGCAACAAAAAATACGAAAACGGCACGGAACTATCAAAGTGCATTCGGTTTCTTAAGAACAAGGACAACGAATATGATGTTTCACCGCCAATTATTGCCAAAGCATCAAGTTGCTCTTAACGTAAGCAAACAATGCCATCTTTGCCTAATATAAGGATCAAGGCTGATAAATATACCCTATGAAAAAAAAAACGTTATGAGACGGTAAACATATCGATAGCAAACAAACATTATTTATCGAACTTGAAAATCACCTTAGACTACAATATATGACGGTATATATATATATATATATATATATATATATATATATATATATATATATATATATATATATGCATTTCACAATCATGAGAATCATTATCAGATATTTACTTCTTGCTTGGTGTAATTTGTGTTATTATTTATAACGCTCTACTTGTAGCATCATATATATATATATGTATATTTATATATAATATTTGATAGAATTATTTGATAGACTTATTTGATAGACTTATTTGTGTCAGCACTTTGAAACCAACTCAGATTGTTTGTTTAATAGGTTATACGTATCTGCATTTATTATGAATAACTGCTCTGTTACACAATATAAATTTTACTATAAACCAAACGGGATTCGAACCCCCACACACTCACGGCAACATCGCCTAGCTGCTAGGCCTCACATAAAACCAGTCGGCCACTGCTTCCAACCCAAAAAGAGTTGGTCACAGTAACCGACTTAGATGTTGCAATTCTGTGTGCGACCGAACAACACGGTGTGCGTGGAGCAGACGACACACAGACACAGTACACAGTACACACACACACATATAGTAATCGGAAAAGCACGAAGCTTTATACTGAGCTATAAAGATTGCATTTCTTAGACATATTTGTGTAACTGCTTCCTCTTAAATGGTTTGTCTTTAGATTTTAAGTGTCCACATACTTTGATATTTCTGTGTCGTTTGCATGCGACCTGCTTTGGAAAGATTGGACAGTATTTGTACAGCGTGTTTTAAATGTGCTGTCAGTTAGGCGTATGTAATGTTTTGCCTCATTGAGATCTGGTGTAACAGTAACTTAAGGTTGCCACATACAAAATAGACAATTTCAGATTTAATTTAACTACCACCTCAGCTAGATTCCATCATCAGAAATGTATCCTCATGGAAGAAGATCCCTTATTGACACTTAGCTGTTCAAAAATGAACTATCAAGCCCTGGTGGTAGCTGAAGAAGAAATGTCATTTAATCCTGGTCGATATTCACATTGGTCATTAACCTTCAAGGTGACAGACATTTCAGAACCGGTCAATTGACGTTGTCCCAGTCTTTCTTTTGACCAGGTATTATCTCTTGTAATAAGTTTAGCTTTAGTCATCTTTATCTGCTGACCCTAACAGTTCATCAGGGATGAAATACCCCTAATAACACCATCACTTATTTCACCACTTTGGTAGCTTTCATCGCAAATATTTTTTCCATATGAATGCATGTCGATGACAGTACTCCTGTTAATGTCACCTGAGAATTTAGTGTCAACTGTGTCATCCATTTCCAAGTGTCAATGGGTTGCAATTTCTATAAATACCACCAGCCTTGGCTGTTCAGAGTGGTTCTTAGGTGACAAAGGGTTAAGTCCCCTGGGGCAGTTGGTCACATGCATCTTATGAACCATGGAGACAGCCATTTAAATTTCGCTCCAAATTTCACCAGTGAACAAAATTTTTCACTGACATCAACATTCTGTTATCAAGCTTGCTTCATAAATATGGAATATTGGTGTTGTTCTTGACAACACTCATACTTTTAAATACACATCAGCACCACCTGCCAAACCATTTACTTTCATCTCTACGAAAAGATTGGACGCATCAGGAAGTTTGCGTCTCAGGATTCCAATGCCGCTCTTGTCCATACTGTAATATCTTAATTCTTGACTATTGCAATGCTTGTGTGGCTTGCTCGATGGTCAGTTACAGCACTTACAACGTTCAGATAGAATTGTCACTAAACCAAAAAATTATTCCTAGTGGTGAAATGTAGATGACACCTGTTCTTCAGCAACATCAGTTTTCTCCTGTACGTTTACGTATTTTGTTCAAAATCCTGTTCATCACTTACAAGGCCCCAAATGGACTCTTCACTTAACCACGCCATGTTCTTCATCACGAACTCTTCGCGGAGATAGCTTCTGCAGACATTCAGACAGGTTGCCTCTCATTCTCTTCAGCAGCTCCAGTCCTTTGCAACTCTCCGCCCTTGAAAATAAAGACCTCTCCAAATGTAAAACACTTTTAAAAGAATCTTAAAAACGTCAATCTCCGAGGGAACAGTTTAACTATTAAAAGCACTACCAACACAGTATTGGTCTGGTTTTAGATATTAGGCGCAGTGTAAATTTGTGAGACGGATAGATGGCAATATCCAAGTGAATGTGCAGTTAAATACTCTAATTTTCTGTCTACTGAAATTACAATAATATGATAGAAATCATTTTTCACAACACTTCTCAATTGTAAGAATGCAGGTAATTGGTTCTCCTCACCTTATCTTCTTAAACCATTATTCCTTTATAATCTATCGCTGTATTGAAAACACCTTTTCATTGTGAAGGTCGTCATTGAGTTGCAAAAGATTAATTTCTTGTCCAAATGGAAACTCCTTAAAATATTCATTATTTTCCATTAGTTTGCTCAACTAGCAACCGGTCAAGTGCAAGTGCTGCTAGACGGTGCCAAGAAAAATGGCGACCCAGCATATGACTCAGACAGGTACGTACAAGTTCATTAATTTAACGCATACGGAATCCATCTGTTGCTCTAGTTGTACTTGCGGCAAATTGCTTGATATACATTGAGCATATTTACATATATTTACGTATATGGAACACAATATTACTTGTTTACGTAATGTATATCTTTGTATATGAAACATTTCAATACGTTGATATTCGTAGCGTATATCTATGCAGATCAACAGTATACATAATGTAGATCTTTACACACCAAGTGTACACTGTACTTATACATATTATTATCATACGTACGTGTATACTTAACGTATTTGACAACTCTATAGAATAAGTATAAGTGTATAGATTGTTGTATATCAGATATTTTGCCCAGTTTTTGTTGACGAAAAAGCTCATTCTAAAACACACAAAATTAACATTTGGCTAATGTGAAATTTCAAAATTGTCTCTTCTTTTTATAAAATAGAATTGCAATATAGTATAACTCTAAGGATTGTATTGGGCAGCCGTTCAAATTTTGTGCTGATAACAAACCCTGTAAGCATCGTCATTTCAGCTATGAGTAGTTCAATTTTCAGTTTACCAAACATACACTTTTCTAACTTTAATACGGGCTGCCCTACTGCAAGTAAAATTTTAAGAATGTTTATAATAATAAACTCTTTGTCTGTTGTCTATGAGTTTCGTCATAAAGGAATTGTGGTATCAGAGGACGCGAAGACCAATAACTTAGAGTACAATAACTTTAAAAGTTATCTGACGCTATTTGACCTTTGACCCCACAACACCTTTAATACGTCAACACAGGAAAAACTAGACAAGAACTCAAATTTTTAACACCCCCCCAAAAAAAAAGAATATATCTGAACATTGAATATTTCACGCATTAAATAATGGATATTCCAAATTTCTGAAATCTAGCGGAATTATACAGCTGCACTGCAATTTCTACCAGGTGCTCTGCGCTGCACACGTTGAAGTTTCGTTCTGTACACTTAGCGGACGTACTGAATGCTTTTCTAGTCTGTTCTCAAGAGAAAGTTTCCTGAGGTCACGAGAAACTATCTTGTGTTCACTGGTTATGAAAACCTTTCTTGTGGCCACAAGATAGTTTGTCGTGAGCACAAGATAATTCATGAGCCCACGATAAACGTCGTCATAAGCAAAATACATTTTTTCGTGCTCACGAGAAAATAAGAGCACAATATATTCTTAAATTAGTACGAGATTGGATGTTGTCCTTATTGTTATCTGATGATAACATCTTTCAAATCAATGTCCGTCAGCATTATTGCGTAAAAACGATTTAATTTAGTATTGTCATCAACATTGTGTAGACATATTATTGTTATGTCTACTAAACTAAATGTGATCAGTACTTGATGGAAGGCTGTCGAAAAGTTGACTTCTTGTGTTATTTCTTTGCAATGTTCACACTAGATTAAATCGTGTATGCATATACATAGAAGGGCGATGGTACATCATGTCATTTTTTGACAGGACGATGCCGACTTTGGTGACAGGATGAAAGATAACATTCAGCTGCCACAAATATTTATCTGAATATCTAATCGATTGAAGAAATGTACTGCTCGAACTACTAATTAATATTATGTGCCTTTGACAATTGATCACATGGCGGTACTAGAATTCAGAAACTTCAAAGTACTGGCATTCTCTTTATTGGACATATAGTAAGAAACTTTCTGCAGAAACTGGTGAGATTGCATTGTCAGAAACTTGGTTGCACAGAAACGTAAATCAGTCACTTTTTCAACTGCCGTCATATCAGCTGTACACATATAGTCGACAATATGGTCAGGGTGGAGGTGTCGCAAGGTACATCCATTCCTCACTTGCCCACTCACAAATGGTTAATTTGCATATTGCAAGCTGTGAGTCACTTTTCTTTGAAGTTACCGTTTCAAAAAAAATGTTGGTGTACTTCATACAGTCGTGAGTCCTCTTTGACTGCCTTAAGTAGTACTTCAAAGCAGGAGTTTCTAAACTTATAGAAATGAGTGATTCTCGTTATCCGAAATCCTGTTACAAAATGTCGAAAAAACTTAGATGAAGCAGGTAAAGTTAATTGGGTTATAAAAATAAAAGGTCTACTCATGAGATATGGTTTAGATGTGGTATGGCTCGAACAGCAAGTGGGTAATCCCGGTTTGTTTTTATCTGTCTTTTCTCAAAGAATAAAATATTGTTATAGGCAAGAGTGGCATGCTGTAGATAGTGAATCTCCGCGACTTAGATTTTATTCTTTGTTCAAGTCGCAACTTGAACCAGAGTGTTACCTACAGCATGTCCAAGTACTGAAATTTAAATCATTGTCAAAATTCCGCTGTTCAAACCATTGCCTTGCTATTGAAACAGGAAGACATGCACACACAGATCAAAGACTTAGAAATTGTTATTTTTGTGAAAAACGAAATGTTACAGTACAGGAGAATGAAATTCATTTCTTAATGTTTTGTCCGATGTATAGTGAACTTCGAGAAAAGTTTCTCCCTGCCTATGTAAATGTCAATCCGA
>LD351715.1:16283-41056 GCA_001465055.1 Ptychodera flava | reverse complement strand
TTTGTCTCTCGGCACACACCAGATACTCATGACTGTAAAACAACATTTCCATATGTATATTCAGTTTTTATATTTAGTTAGCTTTTCACCATATTGTATGTCCTTCCCTGCACTACATAATTCAAAATTAAATATTGTTTTTGGCCTATACATACTTGAGGGGTAAGCTTATTTAGTCTCATACATTAAAGATGCACTGTTGACCTACAGAGTCCAAACTTTTTATCATTGTATTGTAGATAGGTGTACACTCCAAATACTAAGTACAAGTGTGGTGAGTGTGGCAAGCAAATGTTTTTTAGTCAATGGTTCATATCAAGGTTGTTGATACTTAGAATCCACACTTGAACGTATGCTGGACTGGTAACCAACCAGTTCAAATAACTTTCATTTATTACAAAACAATTTAACTTTTTGCCAAATTTCACATTTATGGCAATTAATAAACAGTAAGGAGGTACAAAGGACGTCGGTGCCCCCGGGCCCCATGTTTTATTTTCCTCAGACGTTTTCTTTGAACAACTGTCATTCCCGGTCGACATTATCAGTAGGTAACAAAATATGCCCGCATTTAGGTTAATGCACGTTTAATTATCAAATGCCGTGGCGTCGAAATAGCAAAACAGGTTTTTTGCGTTTTTCTCGAATTCAATGTGTGAATGAGGTAGCCTTCTTTGGCACCTCATCAATTCACACTCACAAACACTAGCTGCTTGAAATTCACACTGTCGATTGGAAACATAATGAACTCAAAATCCGGTCTGGGATTTCCTTTAAATGCTTTTGTTTTTAGCTCATATTTGGTATTGTATATAAATACCAGAAAGAGCTTATGTGGTGAGTCGATGGCGTCTGTATGTCTGTATGTATGTATGTGGGTATGTATGTGCGGATGTATGTCCGTCACACGCAAAGGCTCCCATACCACCAAAGCTACCATCTCAGTATTTGGTGTACAGGTAGATGCAGGGGTTGAGATGTGACGTTGTTCAAATGAACATGTCCGTGTCAAAAATATGCAAATGGGGTAAGAAAAAGGGAAAATCCTGCAAATATGCAGGAGTGGTGGCAGTAACTGAAACAGCCCACACATCTGAGTAAGAGGTTTTTGAACTTTAACCTACTTGTATGCAGGGTACCTATTATGTGTTGGAGTGGTGGCAGTAACTGAAACAGCTTATTAGTCATTTCCTGTCATTGTTTATGAACTGTGACATATTAACAGACCTGTTCAAACCATGGATGTGTATTTTTGTACATCCATGGTTGAAACATTCTCTGCTATGCATGTTGCTTAAGTTGACCTTCAGTACCTAAAGTTTCAGACCTTATTTACTTTTGTCATTCTTGTTTTTCTGGTTTAAATATTTCTTGTTGTTTTTCTGGTGGTACTGTGCAGAAATCATTGTCATAACATCAACATAGAATTTTCCTGCACTGAACAGATAGAAACAACACTTATTGTTGATCTTTGGTATGTACTAATTCTGATCAAATATGAGTGACGCCGTATAATTGCGGTATTTTTTGTTATGCACTCTTGAAGGTATTAGACTAAGGTGCTTTTCAAGGAATTGTAATTTTCACGCTATATAATTTGAATGGAGCCGCCGAGAAAAATCGCAGACACGGATTTGAAATCAAGGCTTGTCAATGAAGAAATTTCAAACAGAAATCTTGCAGCGTTCACTAAAGGGGGGAAAAACTGTTTTTTGGAAGGTTCAGCAAAACGGTTGTCATGTGACTCTTGTGCAAATAATGACTCTGTACTGTGATTGGTCGAATAGCTCTGTATTAGGGCTTTCAGAAAATATATACTTTATTGGGGTTTGGGACGTGTTCAATTGAGAAAAAAATAAAAATCTGAAAGTGTCTAAAAGGTATTTATCATCCTTAAGTCTTATTTTGGTAAATCACCAACCACTGTTGTCATATCATAGACTCTTGTTTCTACAGTCTTTTTATCTCACATTTGGTTATACCAATGTGAGATAATCATATAAGCTGAAGTCAGTGGCGTCTGTATGTATGTGTGTATGTATGTAGGTAAGAATGTACGTACGTACAGTATGTCTTTCAACTTCAAAAACTTGTGAACCGCTGCTCTTTTTAGCACGGTATTTGGTCTGTGGATGCATCCTGGGCTGTAGATAGGATTTTGTTCAAATGAAGTTTACAGTGCCCAAATTATGAAAATGAGCTTAAAAAATGCGAAAATGGTCAAGATCAATAACTGAAGAACCGCTGGTTTGATTGCTTTGAAAATTAGTATGCAAGTACCTTAGGTAGACCTTATACAGTTTTATGTATATTGTGAAGATATCTTGAATTTTGTATTTTTGCTGAATTTTTTTATTATTTTCCTCATTTTAAATAAAAATTCTTCTTCTCTAAAACCACCAACCCAGTTTCTCTCAAATTTGGGTTGGATGTTTGCAAGGGTGTTTCTCTTAGAAAAATTACTGTTTTGGGGCAATTTTTGTCATTTTAGGTCAAACAATCGTAAAAATATTTTCTTTTTAAAGCCCCTGGACAGACGGCTTTTACATTTGGTGTACAGATGTCCAGGGATGACAATAGTTAGATATGTGGAAATTGTCCTGAAATATACAAATTTGTATTTTTAAGACAATTTTGTCATATTTGGTCAAGAAACTTGTTCTCAAAATTACTTGTCTGATAGCTTTGTAATTTGGTACAAAAGTCCCAAGGGATGTTATTAGATAAATTTTCTGCTCAAAGTGTTGGGAAACCCCCAAATATTTATATTTTAGGTAATTTTCTTTTGTGACCTTAAATTACCTACACCAACCAAGGATTTGTTGTGAGACAGTTTCGAAGGCTGTGAACATAATTTTGTCTTGTTTAATATCAATTTGTAGTAAAATTTGATCCTGAAAACAGAGCTGAGGTAAATTTTTTCATTGCAAACCAATTATTGCAACTTTCGCATGTAAGACACACAAGAACTGATGAGAAATTTGGATCCAGGATAATTCCAGATGTCATAATCCCCCACAGTGGAAGGAATTTCACTATCTGTATCTGATTTAAGTGCTGTTTACATTTTAATAATAGCACTCATAGCATTAATTAAACATCCCCAAAGTTGTAAATATACTGCCAGCTGGTCTTATGTAAACATGATCAACCAAGGGGTGGAACATTTGATATTCAGGAGGGGGTAGGGGATAGAAGATTGATGAGGTAGCATTCCTTTTTTAAAGATCCCTTTTATATTTTTTCCTACTCTTTTTTCCCCACTCTCCCACCTTTTCTTTTTGTCAAGCTTCTCTGGCTAATTTTTTGTTGACATTTGCTTATGTATGTAGGATCTGCTTGTCCCATTGCTATGAAGTTGATATGCATGTTCCCAAAGATGACCTCCAGTACCTAAGTTGCAGACCTTACTTGCTTTCGTCATTCTTGTTTTTCTGGTTGATCTTTGGTACCCATACTGGTATGTACCAGTTCTGATAAAATGTGAGCGACACCGTGTAATTGCGGTATTTTTAATTTTTGGGGCAATTTTTCCCATTTTTGGTAAAAAAATGTGTTTCTCAAAAAGTACTGGTCTAACAGCTTTGAAATTTGGTATACAGGTTTCTATAGAGAACTAAATTTGATTGTTTGAAATTATGATGAAATCTGCAATTTTTATTTTTGGGGGCAATTGTTGCCATTTTTGGTCGGAAAATTTTATTCTCAAAAAACTACTCATCAAATAGCTTTTGTTGACGTGTTCTTAGGGATGATCCGATGTGATATATTCAAAGTACGATGAAATCTTCAATTGTGTATTTTTGCAGCTTATTTTAGCCACTTTTTTCTGGCCACTGCATTGAGCTATTAAAGATTTCCACCTTCTTCATCAACATGTGTCAAAAATAGTTATTCTCTACATAAACACAGCGGAGCTATATCGGCTGCTAGGTCGCTTGTTTGGTATACAAGTCCCTAGGGATAACCCAACTGAGATTTGTTCAAATTGTGCTGAAATATGCAAATCTGTATTTTTAAGGAATTTTTTTGTCATTTTTGGTCAAAACTTTCTTTCATCAAAACTGCTTGTATGACAGCTTTGATATTTGGTATACAGGTTCCTACAGATAAACTAAATGTGATATATATTGAATATATGACGAAATCTGCAATTTTGTATTTTTGGTGATATTTTTTGCCATTTTTGGTCAAAAAATGTGTTTCTCAAAAAGCACTTGTCTGATGCCTTTGATATTTGGTATACAGGTTCCTAGGGGTTGTCTTAGTTAAATAATAACACATGAGAGCGAGGGCAAGGGCAGGCAAAAAATCGTGATCTTGCCCAAGCTCTCATGTGTTATTATTTTTATTACACCGAACAAGCAAACATGCAAAGAAACAAAAACACAAAGACTTATTCGAGTACAGTTCGCCTTCCGAGTCCGGACCTCAGCGTAAAATGTTGTCAGTGCCGAGTCTAGGGTTGATGATCTCCTCGGTGGCGTATCCAAATTTGTTGCTTGCATAGTCGCTGAACACAAAAATTGCATTCCTTGTTGCCATTTTCGTTCGTTTGCTGTTTACTTGCATCAAAATACCGTCTAACTGTGCCGGTGACAGCTCTGCATGACGTTTCGCAGCCATAAGTTGCCAACTGCAAAGTACAACAAGCGAACGACAATTTGTTTTGCGCAGAAAGGATGCGCAGTAAGTAAAATGACTTCATCCATGTAATATCAAATGCAGAGGGCATCATCAAGTTCGCAGAGGGCATCATCACATTCGCAGAGGGCATCATCACGTTCTTTTACATGTCACGTGAGTCGTGTTTAACCAATGGCAGTGCACGCTGAATGAGTGAGGTGTAATAATGTGATATATTGAAATTTGATGAAATCTTCAACTTTTGTATTTTTGCGTAAATTTTTGCCATTTTTGGGCAAAATATTTGTTTCTCAAAAGTTACTCATCTGATAGCTTTGATGTTTGGTATACAGGTTCCTAGACTTTATCTTAATGTAATATATTGAAATGATGATGAAATCATCAATTTTGTATGTTTGCAGCTAGTTTTGCCATTTTTGTTCAGGCCAACATTTAATGAGCTATCAAAGATATCCACCTTCTTCATCAATAAATGTGTCACAAAAAGTTATTCTCTACATAACCCAGCAGAGCTCTGTCAACTGTTGGGTCACTTGTTTTTCTGAACCGCTGGTCAGACAGCTTAATATTTGGTTTACAGGTCCCTAGGATGACCTTAGTGAGGTAATTTCATACAGTCAGGAAATACTTAAATTTGTATCCATGTCCATAGTAGCTTCAGGGACTTTGGCCCTATGTTCTGGTTTAAATATTTCTTAAATGGACCAATTCAAACTGAATGTGAGCACACTGTCCTTGACGGTATTTTTTACAGTATTAGTATATTTGTTGCTTTCACTGCAGAGCTTAATGTTTGATGTTGAAGACAATCCTGCTACAGGTGCAATACACTGTCGAGACTCTCTTTCACCGGTACGTATATCTATACTTACTACTACTTTTGTTCATTCCATTTATAAATAAATACTTTTTGATCAATTGTATTACAAGAGCACCAAAGTTGTAGTTGCTCTTCATCATGCCCAGTTGTTAATTTTTTTGCAGATGTGTAAATGCCTTGCACATCTGAGATTATCAGTTACTTTATTTTCGAAAAAGAATTCACCTTTGGGATAGATATTCAGACCTTCAAATTTTTATAATTCATTTAAACCAGTCTTAGTGCATGGTCATCTTTATAGAGCAGTAACTTTTGCCATTTTTGGTCAAAATATTTGTTTCTCAAAAGTGACTCATCTTATAGTTTTGATATTTGGTATACAGGTTCCAAGGCTCTATCTTAAGGTAGCGGTAAAGGCTATTTTTGCACCAATTCTTTTCTGAGAGTTAATGTCAAGTTTCAAGTGTTAGAATAAAGATATTTAGTTCAAATTTTCAGGATAACTCCCTTAGTTACTACGTTCTCCAAAGAATATAAAACTTGTATATTTGTATCCATGATTTTGAAATATCACACCAATCAATATTAAAATTTAATTTTTCATATTTTTTTACATATTTGAATTTAATTATAATTTGATAGTATTAATATCACCAAATTAGTTATAAATATGTTGACACTATTAATTGTAAGATTTGTACGGCAGGATTTGTAAATAAAATTTGTTTTTATGATTTTACATGGGTTTACATATCAAAAAAATATAAAAAATTCTTTCAAATTTCAAAATGTGATTTGTCAAAAGGTACTTCAAATACAGGAAAATTGTGCCATACAAATCTTATCTGTAACCTTGTAAATAGGCTGTAAAATTTCCATGTCTACATCTCATTTCAAAGGTTGGATTAAATTGGTATAAAATTATGTAGGAAAACTGTTATTCTGTCAAAAATGTTGAAAACAAGCCATATTTGTACCCCTCTTTTGAAGTCACAGAGCAGTCTTTTTGGTTAATCTCACTTTTGACACCTCTTTGACACTCAAAGAATCTAAAAATGCATTTACAATAGCAGTCACGCATTCTGAATGCAAGCACTACCTTGTCAAACTTTCCTGAAAAACAGTAAAAAATGACTTTCCCTTTTCAAACATTTTTTTTAAAAGCTAGGGGACCTCTACCATAGTTAATACACTAAGGACTACCCAACTTCCTCTTATTTGGTCAGTTCAAGTACGCTCCCCAGCAGCAGCTAGCTCCCCATAGCATGGCCGCAAATAGCCCTGTGTACAGGTCTGTGTGTTCCCGGCATTATATGGCCTCCATCACAGGCCGTATAATGCCGGGAACACACAGACCTGTACGCAGGGCTAGGCTGCAAATGTCAGACAATGAATAAAGGGAAAGTCCCTAAAGTTCCACTGACTGTGATTGGTCAATTCACGCAATAGGTCAAAGGTGTCAGTGCATGAGGTCAGGGTAAAATTCTGTTCAGCACATGCATACAGTGTGATAGTGTTTGTCCGATGTTTTCTATTTACGATTTTCAATTACCGTACTCCTTAAAGGTCTGGTGAAATGCCCATGTTGCAAAATCACAGAAATACAGTTGATGGTCTATAAAACAGTTACATTCATTTCTTTTTTCGTTTAGCGCGCGTGATTATGAAATATGGCATAGAAAAATGCAATGTGGGCGTGTCCCCCGAGCCTCTCCAGTCGACTTTTTTCGGCTTTCCGAAGTTTGCCCGACTCCGTATCTCATAACGGGAAGTAAGTATTTCACATCTTCGTAAGCTCCCCACGGGGGTAACTTCTAGGGTTTCCGCTTACACACAGTGTCCTCCTTCACTATGGGAAGACGTTGTTCTTTTGGTGGCTGTGACAGCGGCAAGAGCATGAACGGCTCAACTGTAAACTTTTTCAGTGTTGAGTGTTTGAACCATAATGTGCTTGTCTCTTCTGGTTCGTACGATCGGCGACGGTCCCTCGGTTGAGCCTGCCTCGCTACTCGCTACACAGAAGGTTGTGACCGTAATGCAAATCAACTGCATGAACACCAACACTGAACGTTGTGACTGCCACTTATAAAATGCACTAGTCTGAACGTCGGGACCGCAATGCAAATCGACAGTAACTTAAAACGTAAATGGGACAGTGATTAAAATGAACTACAACACGGAAGGTTGGGACCGCGATGCAAATCAGCTGCATGAACAGCAACACTGAACTTTGACCATTAAAACGAACAACAACACGGAACGTAGAGATCGCGATACAAATCATGGAGGTAGAGTCCTCCCTGATACAAATCGACAGCAACACGGAACGCATCGTTGGGACGGCGATTAAATTGACTGAATTGAAGAACACTGAGAACAACGGGGAACACCGGATCACGAGGACTGGACCGCGATGCAAATCGACCCTCAACATGGAATTAAAATGCACAACAAAGAACATCTAGACCGCAATGTAAATCAACTGCAACACCGAACCTTGTTGCCTCGATTAAAATGCGTATGTCTGCTATGTATAGCGAAAGTTTCAATTCTCGCGAGCGAGCGTTCCTATGCCTGCTGTACACTAGCCCTGCGTACAATGCTGTGTGTTCCGCTACAGCTAAATGTGGTGAGCGGGGCGATTAGCTGTAGCGGAACACACAGCATCGTAGGCAGGGCTAGCTGTACACTAGACAAAATTACGTCAAATTTATTGCGAGGGCTCGATTGCGTGTGTCAAGTTTCAATTCTCGCGGGAGCCATTTATGCATGTTGTACACTAGACTAAATGACGTCAAATCTCTCGCGAGACTTGGCTCGATGTACGACGGAAAGAACGCAATAATACGGAAGTAGACACAGTTTTTGTGAATCGCCGAGAGAGAAGCGCAGATTAAACAAAAGACTAAAAAACCCACGTTTTTTCTTTATTTTACCATATTTTTTAAACAAAAATCAGTTTCGCCACTGTGGCTAATTAGGATCGATTTTTTTCGCCACTTCGGATTTCGATTCGCATTGGCGAACGAACGTGGCGAATGGGCAGCGCGAACACTGAGGCTGTTTTGTTAGCGGATACCGCGCAGAGATAAGGCGGCGTTGGACCGCTATTCGATGTAAATGAACACACCTGTGACGTCACAGACGGCCAACCATGATCCCTGCTGCGGGCGTGACCTGAGTGTCGCAAAATGACCCCATGACAGCCGCGCATAGAAATATCAAAAAAATTAACACTTGCGCGTACTTTTAGGTTGCAATTATGTTGCGAGTGTAATAGTATTGACCCCCTGGAAGATATTCAGTCACATGAACGGGACCATTTCACCAGACCTTTTTAAAATAAACGATCAATTACACACTGTGAGTTTTATTATTTTGCTCCTACGGTAGTTTCAAAAGGTCTAACCATATCTCGAAACAAAATGTGATCTTATTCTTATGAACAGGCAGGTGCTAAGGCTCGAACTGATTAAACTGTTGAAGCATCGGCTCTCTGAGACGAAAGATTGCTACACCAATCTGCTTACAATTTGATGAATTGAATTTTGGCAATAAATCTTTGAAGTTTTTTTTTATTTGTATCGATGAACGAAATGTCTCTTGATGTGGAATTCAGTCATCTATGATCAACTGTTCGGAATATGGTACGAACATGCACATTTTTGTTCTAACTGTAAGTGTATAGGGCCGTTTATGAAGTTGGGTATTTCTCCCTCGCAAAACTTCGAAACATGCATAATCTTGAAAATCTGTTACACTATCGTCTACTCATTGCCGGGACTAGTTCAGGAAAAGAACACACACAAGCAAGAAATAAAGTTCAAACAATAAATACAACACCAATAAATTTATGAATTTTCAGTTCATGTGCGGAAGAAACTTCCGATGTCGCGTTTGTCGATACAATTGCCCTCTTCATCGAAGTCAAACCCTTTGAAGTCTATATCGTCATCTTCCCCCTCATCATCAAACACGAGTCCTACGGCTTCATTTGATAAGTCGTCATTGAGTACCGGAATCTCCTCGGAAATCATATTGTCTTCAGTTCCTGGCCTGTCAAGCGCATTCGCGATACCTGTGGAAAGGAATGATTTTTTCACCACGTGAAATGAGCGAATCGTACTTGATCGACACGTTCAAAAACCCAACTATCGTAATGTTCATGTCATGGTAGCCAAATGGCATCGAAATATTTGATTCGTACTTGATAAAGATGTTCAAAAATCTGCATATTTTGACAGTAGCAAAATGAGAGTGACAAAAAGACAGCATTGTACTAAATCAAGTCGCTCAAAAATCCAACTCTTTTAATGTTCATTTACGTAAAGAAATCCAAGTGGAATTTTATCGCCAGGAACGATAGAACTTTTCCCGATTGATATGTTCCAACACCAAACAATAGTATGTTTGTTTTGAGGTTTGATACTTCACTTTGGCACTTGTTTGTGACTTTGATTAGCGACGTAGGTGTTGCGGATATCCTTGTCTCATTACATGACCATGGCTCTATTGTTCCAGTCAGAATTTTGGTGTACCCCCCTGGGGGATGTTATAAATGAACTAATGGCAAATTATGAATCGATAAAATAATTCTGGGGGGAGTTATAAACGAGCGGGATTTTAGAATAGGAGGAATACGGTATGTATTTTTTGTAGGTACACCAATCCTTCATTTTGGACGGTTTTATGAGTTTTGGAACAGAAATGTGTTAGATGAATGATAGAAACATGGAGGATTGCACTAAATGGAAGTATTAGAGATTTCCATACTCTTTTGGGCATTAAAAGCAATAAAAAAACCATATTTCATATTTTAGATTCTCACATTTGAGATAACCCCAGGCATTTGTCATATGACTTAGTCACATGACTAACTACTGGACCTATTTATTCGCGCATAACAGCAAAGACTTCCTGAAGATTTTTAACATAATGACCGAAGGTCATCATGTTATTGTGATGGGTTAAGTTGGTGTCGGACAGTGAAAATTTTCCAAAAACGACAAAAAGTCAAAAACCACTGAATAGACTACGTTTATATTTGGTACAGATATTCAGATTGTGTTCAAGGTTCCGATTCCTAAAATTAGAGTTAAACAGTGTAGCGGTTAGATAGTTTTGGGAAATTGCTAACCCTCCTTTTTAAGTAATTGACTTTTAGGGGTCTTTCATATATGTAGTTTTGGAAGGTACACTAATCCTGCATTTTGGACTGTTTTATGAGTTGTGGAACAGAAACGTGGTTTTGATGAATGTTAGAAATATGCAGGATGGCTGATTCAAAATATCAGAGATTTCCACGTTCTTTTGGGCAACAAAATCAATAAAAAAACCCATAATATTTTAGATTCTCACATTTGAGACGACCCTAGGCATTTGTAAAGTAAACATCCTTGAGTCAATATATAGACTTTGACATTCACATTCCATAAATTAAGTATCCATGACCTCACATGTTACAGTCTTTACTCATAGACAATGAAGTTGCAAGTTTTAGGTTAGTTATCAAGCTAGCACCAGCATCTGTCCTGAGCATCTGTCCGTGTGTTCTCACAGGAAATTAAGAGTCCACAAAAAATTATTATTTGAGAAGTTTCTCTCCTTTAAATAGAAGCTATATTACTATTTAAACCTGTCATGGAGGAATTGCTCTCAAATGATCTGAAACACAGTTATTGCCCATTAGCAACAAATCTATTGCAAGATTTATGTAAAGTTCATGAACTTACACAAGGTATTAGACAAAAAGATGACCACGATTTTGCTACCCTACTAGATCATCTTGCCCCCTTGAGGCGATACGGAAGGATTCAAATTGCTAAGCAACGGTTGCTTAGGGTAATTTCCAAAATCAATCAAACTGCAAAGTTTTCATAGTTTTCTTTGCATAATAAAGATTTAGAGAGCCACCGCATGCAATTCCAAAGACGCAGGTTTGTCGCACGATTGGTCAGTGACTTCACTCATATACAAATTTTCACAGCTCTATTGTAAAATGTTTCAGCTCCGACAAATTTGCACCAAATTTTCCAAAATTCTAGAATGTAACTCATGAGATACCTGTTTAGAGCCCCTAGCATGGATTGGGTTATCTGTTCAGGTACAAACGAATTTTGAACAGGAAAATATCTACTGTGTCATTTTGTGAAATTTTAAAGGGTTTTAAGGCGATATCTCACAAACGGTCCGGAATTTTTAGAAACGCATGCTTATCTACATTCTCATCTATGACTTCAATAATCCTACCAAAAATTAGCTAAATTGGTTTACAATTGAGAGAGTTGAAAGATTTTGAGCATTTTGAAAATACCAGGAGTCGAAAATCCATAGAAAACAACGGAACGGTAAGATTTTGCACGTTCAAAAGTGCGCGTTTGGAACGTTGCCAGCGATAGCAACCAACGCGCGCTTTGAATCCTTTGGAATCGCCTTAAAGCCCCACTATTTCTAACTTTTAACAATTTTTTTCATATTTTTGATTAAAATGACATCCTCAGTATGTGAAAGTAGACCATAATTAATACTGAATCGCATGGTCTGCATGCCAAGTCTGCCTCACAAACGTGTACGATTAACGGTAAAAGGAGTGAAAAATGACTTCTAATCTGGACCAGAAGTCAGGCTTTGTTTACACACGAAACGAAACGTAATCACACCACTGCGCATGCTCAACCACATCTACGCAGGTTTTACTGTGGCGTCCATAGAAACCTACACTCTTCAAAAAGGTCTGATCCATCGAAACTGGAGACTCAGCTAAAAACGCGCGTAAGTTGGGCAAAATACCAGAAAGATATAAATATGGAAGTGTTTACAGATTGTTCCGACTATAATGAGCTGTGCAAACAAACGTTTTGAACAGCTAAACTAACGATGGAGGCAGTCGATTGTAAGCTTCATGCATTGCATTGCATGTTGTGACCAACAGTACGGAGATCAAGTTTGCTGAATGAATTGAGAGAGAAAAAACATATTCAACACTTCACCATCGTAATAATTGAACTAGTCGTTTCTTCCATTATGGAGTATAATGAAAATTTCGTCAAAAATAAATGACGGGACTGATTCTGTTCCGTCTACTCAAACAAAGTTTAGTGGATGGCCAGGCTACGCTGCAGGCAACACAGCCTATCAGCTTCGCATATCGTTGCCGTAATTGAAAACGCTCAGAAAGGAACAAATTATATATTGAATGCGGTATAAAAGTCATACTTATTAAATTTAAGAATATTTTGAACATAACGGGTATCTAATCCTCACAAGGACTACCGTAGTACAATTATTGGCTAGCTGCGATGCGATAGAACTCCAAGCATGGTAGAAGTTCGAACGAGAGATCCCGGCCTCACTTGCAAAGTCGTCCCTTGTGCACCCGGTCCGACAGCAAACTAGCCTCTTGGTTTGATTCTGATATTGACTTATTTTTTGCAAAGAATTCACGATACTATATCTGACTTTCACATCTGTACAATTTGCTTAGAACTGTGATTTTGGCTGTAGTCTAGAGACGATCTGAGGGAGCCAAGGCAGGCCCCAAATTTGCATGGACATTACCCGGGACAATTATACACACAGTTTTTGTCCATTAGCAACAAATCTATAGTAAGATTTATGTAAAGTTCATAAAATTACACAAGGTATGTGACAAAAAGATGACCATGACTTTGCTGCCCTACTTGATCATCTTAACAAAGGCATTCACACCAAGAAAGATATTCAAATATTGCACACTGAGTCATTAAAACAATCAGCGCACAAAGACATTTAGCAGGATCATGTCAATTATTGCTTTTTGCATATTTGATGAATGTTTGAAATTAGGATGATATGTCTAGAACTACTACAGCAAATTTGATGAATCTTGGTACAGATCTTTAGCTCCTATAATAGTGTACAAAGATATTTAGCAGTATAATGTTAATTTTGATTTTTCGAAAAATACCATTTTAATCTTTAAAAATCTTCTTCTCCAGAACCAACACACCGATTGAGCTGAAATTTTGCTCATGTCATCCTTAGAGTCATCTCTTTCAAGTTTGCGAAAGATGTTTGGATCGGTCACGTGATTTGGCCGCCATATTGGATTTTCGAAAATACCAATTTAATCTTCAAAAATCCTCTTCTCCAGAACTAACACACTGATTGAGCTGCAATTTTACTCATGTCATCCTAAGAGTGGTCTCTTTCAAGGTTGCAATAGACATTTGGATCAGTCACATGATTTGGCCGCCATATTGGATTTTCGAAAAATACTAATTTAATCTTTAAAAATCTTCTTCTCAAAAACTAAAACACCGATTGAGCTGAAACTTTGCTCTTGTCATCCTCATCGTGATATCTTTCAAGTTTGCGAAAGATATTTGGATCAGTCACGTGATTTGGCCGCCATATTGGATTTTCGAAAAATACCAATTTAATCATTAAAAATCTTCTCATCAAAAAATAGAACACCGAGTGATCTGAAACTTTGCTCATGTCATCCTCATCATGATATCTTTCAAGTTTGCAAAAGACGTTTGGATCGGTCACGTGATTTGGCCGACATATTGGATTTTCCAAAAATACCAATTTAATCTTTAAAAATCTTCTTCTCCAGAAGTAAAACACCAGTTGAGCTGAAATGTTACTCATGTCATCCTCAGGCTGATGTCTTTCAAGTTTGTAAAAGACATTTGGATCGGTCACATGATTAACCGCTTGGGCCCCGCCAACGCTGCTTGCAGCTTTAATTTAACATTTCCTGCCATCTGGCCATTGTAGCTCTTCATGTAAACATGGTCTATACCAAGGGTGGAACATTTGATCTGCGGGGATCTAGAAGATTGATGAGGTAGAATTATTTTTTTTACCTGATCCTTTGTACATTATTTTTTCCCCACTCTCCCACTTTTTCTTTATGTCAAGCCTTCTCTGGCTGATGATTTTAGGACATTGCTTATAAATCATCTGCTAATCCCATTGCTATAGAAGTTGACATGCATGTTTCTAAAGTTGACTTCCAGTACCTAAGTTGCAGACCTTAATTGCTTTTTTGTCATTCTTGTTTTTCTGGTTTAAATATTTTTTGAATGGACCAATTCAAACTGAATGTGAGCATACTGTCCTTGATGGTATTTTTCTTTGTTATTTTTGGTTTACAACAGCCACTTCTAATTCTAGTTTGAAATTTAGCATTCAGGGACCATTGAGAGGTTGTACCATAACTTATGCAGATTGTGTTGAAATGAATAAAATTAAATGTTGTGAAGAGATTTTCTTATTTTTGGTAATTTTATGCCTACATGAACTAAAGAGTACATCATGTGGTGATTCAGTAATTGTTTGATAAGGTAAAGTGTATTTTGAGTTGAAATGCAGTAAAGAAAAATCATTATAAAGCAAAGCTGAAGGTGATTTTAGCAGGTTTGGTCTCCAACAAATACGGTATACTTCAGTATTTTTTCAATGTTGAAGAGTGCCACGGTTTTAAATAGTTCACACACTTCCTGACATCTGACCATTGTACGGTATCTCATTATGTAAACATGGTCAATACCAAGGGGTAGACCATTTGATATCTGTTTTTTTTTTTTGGGGGGGGGGGTCCTGCAGAAAAAAGATTCCCTGCAAATATCAATTAAAAAACAGCCAGAGAAGGCTTGACAAAAAGAAAATGGGGACGTGGATAAAAAATACGTTTCAATGGATCAGGTAACAAAACAATGCGACCTCATCAATCTTCCACCCCCTGCCCTCATCAAATGATGTCTTTGTTCACACAATTCACAGTGGAATATATCTCAGTTGAAGATGCCAAGTCAGGTCAGGATTTAAAGGGACATTATTTGTATCTTTTGACTTTTTTTTTCATTTTTTCGATGACTGAAATCCCCGGTCAAATCAATGGGAGACCTAAATTGTGACTATGGACGGCTTCAAGGATATGTAAAACCACCTTCTTGCTCTTTACAGCAAGGTTCAATGTTGGTAAGGGCGTCCGCGCGATTTGAACCAACCGCCATGATTGAACCCCTGCACATGACCAATATTACTACGCATACGTCAACCATCAAAGTACAGCTGGAACGTGAACGGCCTGTGACCTACACAGTAACTTCAGCACAACGGATATTGAGAAGCACACTACTGTCAAATAGTGAAACTAAGCAGGGCATTTGCTTGTAAGTTTGATTTTAGTATCGATGACACGGAATGTGAAACAAATAAAACCATAGACGCAATTGGGTCAATGGTAAAACTAAAACGATGTCAGATTGCTGTGGTGATAGTGAAACAGGTACAGAGTAATGCATTTCCTGTGCATTTGATCGTTAGCAAATCTTCGTCAACTTTTAAGATTTTTAGGGCATTTTCTTGCCATTAGGTTGGTTCGTTTTACAAACACGACGTGATCACTTGTTGAACCTGGAAACATCGCACTCGGACTGAACAGTGCACGATGTAGCATTGGTGACATCGTGACACCGCGCCGGGTGAGTACTGTCATTGATACTGCTCGAGATTGGAGTCACCTGTCGACACACAAGATCTGTTTGAATGTTGTTATTCTCTGTGCATCGTGTAATTATTTGTACCAGTTGAATCGCATTTTGAACAAAAAGTGAGTATATCGCAATGACAGTTGCCTAGACCAGTTCGCTTACGGCCTCTGTGCCTCCGACCCACTCCCAAAAGTGGGCTTTACCTAAGTTTAGAAGCGCAGCTGAGCAAATCGTGTACCTAAAACCCTGCGTACGGCCTCCACGCCGTATAACGCCGGGAACACACAGACCTGTACGCAGGGCTAATCATGTACCCAGGCGAGGTGGGTGTGCTTGAAAACGAAACTCAATGCAAGTTTGGGATTAAAAATGTTTTTTTTTTTGTGGAGAAACTGCACGCCGCAACCGAGGTGCTGCAAGCGGTTTGGCACAGCCCTGACACGCAGAGTTAGCTTTCACCCAACAATGTACATAATGTACGTGTCAGTCGCCAAAGTACATTGCTCAATTTCGCGATCACCTCGACAATAACGTGACTGTCTACTGAAGTTAAATATCCCTTCATTTTACTCTGTTTTCACATTTCTATGCCCAAAGGCTTTGGGCAAGTCTACATATGCATATGGAGGAACAAACGGGATGAAAAAAATCAGCAATTATGGGCCTTGTCGTCGTCAGCTGGTACTGGTAGGCATTTGAAATGCCCATTCTAAAATGTGCTCTGTAGCAGCAAAGAATGGTGTATCTAAGAGCAGGATTGGCTGTCAAGATCTCCATGAAAAACTGACCGTCAAAATGTAACTGAGCAAACGGGATCGGTAATAGGGAATCCCGAAACTGCAATACTGTGCTTTCAACTGTCACTTCGTGTGGTTTATTTTTTTTACACGCGGATGCTTACAGCGGCCTAGATAGCAGTTAGCAGTGTGGTCTGATCGCAGGTCAACCTGCCAACTCTGAGGTTAACAGTACCCTCCATAAACCTCAGACCCAAGGTATTTCTATACGGTGTACGCAAACGGGATGGAAGTTGTCTATGGTCGACCGTGTTTTAGACATCTTTCAGTAAGTCGAATTACATTATCAACTGCTTGTTTGCAACAATATGAGGTCAAAAGATACAATAATGTCCCTTTAAAGGAATAGTCAAGTTCACCACAGTACCGTACACGTATGTTCAACGCACAAAAAATGAACAGTCATTCATGGTTCGATTTGGAAATGAAATAAACGATATATTTTTGAAGGAAATGAAATTACATCCCCACCAGTGTTGTCCTTAGAAGCCGGGTAAATAACCCACCTGTTTTGCATTTTTTATCTTTCCTTTTATGTCGCTGGAGGTAGTACTCCTTCCATCCTTTGTCTTGGTATTTTTTACAACAGCAAATAAAATCATCTTTGGCACTAGATCTTCTACTGGTTATACAATTAAACAGATCAATCAGAAATGACACTGGCACAATAAGTTAGAGTGATTAAAAAATAACACAAACAGAGCTAAAACAGCCACTCAAACCCTAGTTACTCTATGCACAAAACAAAATTATTGGGTACGAAAATTGATATTCTGCATGCGACAGAAGTTTTGTTTGACAACTACTTGTCCATCACAAGCAGGCCTCCAGCTGGTGGGCTATGCCTAACTAACAGTACTGTCACTACGTAGGTATGTCCGATACTACTACAAACTGCTTGATTGAATTCTAGCAGATGATGAGCCACAACCGGTATATGCTACGAAAGGTGCAAATCAACTACTACTAAATGATCTCAAACGTGTAAATTTGGCAAGCACAATGAATGGCATATCTCACAAATGTTTTGAAAATTCAGTGAATATATCGATACGAATGCCCCTACCATGCCAGCTCTTTGTTTAGCAGCGGGTTCGAAATCATTTAATTATCTGTCGCGACACTTTGAACTTCATCTTGGTCGTTTGAAGGCCTCATGAGATACGCCTGATTGCCTCACAGGGGCAGCCATGTCCGTATATGTATATGCTAATTTGTTGAGGTACGTAGTCACAATTTACAAAAAACGTGGGTGGCAACTGCGCCGCCAACGGGCACTAAACTCAAAACATGGAAGTAAAATCCGCGCTGAGATCGCACATTTTGCCCTGAGTTATCGTTTCCAAAGCTAAAACCGATCAAAATGATCGAGACTTAATTTGTGCAAAACATAGAATTTCACTGCGAGAGCAGTCGGAGACACTGCACAACTAGCGCACAAATAAGCCTTAGCGGGAACACTGCTGTTCAATGCAAACTTTACAATGACGCAACCAATAGAATGAAATGAAATGAAACAGTGTTTCCAAAATGATTGGTACGTTATTTTAAACATGCACTGAACCACATATTAAAAAGAATGGTGTAGCACCAGTGCATGCCACTCTGGCCTGGTACACGCAAAACATAACAGTGATATTTTGTAATACATAACAACGTGTAGCGAGATGTTGCGATAAAAAAAACATGTAGTGCAATTTTTGCATGCAATAAATCAAAATACAGCCAAACCCTCTCCCCCTAAATGTAGAAGTTGCGTTTGCCGTGGGCTTTTTAGTCCCCATTGACACTGTCCGGGGGGAATTATAGGTTTGGTCATGTCCGTGCATCCGTCCGTGCTTGCATCCGTCTGTGCGTCCGTCCATTCACGCAGATATCTCAGCGATGCCTGGAGTGATTTCATTCAAACTTGGTACAAGCATTACCCCTTATGTCATACATATGCATGTCAATTTTTAGCTCACATTTGGTGTACCAATGTGAGGTTATCGTATAAGCTGAATCAGTCATTTGCATCTGATTTGCATGTCTGTATGTCTGTATATTTGTGGGTATGTGCAGATGTATGTCCGTCACACACAAAGGCTCCCATACCGCCAAAACTACCATCTCAGTATTTGGTGTACAGGTAGATGCAGGGGTTGAGATGTGAATTTGTTCAAATGAACACATCAGTGTCAAAAATGTGCAAATGAGGTAAGAAAAAGTGAAATCCTGCAAATGTGCAGGAGGCATACCAGTGAGAAACTGGCCAACTCCACTGATCTTGACTCATTTCCTGTCATTGTTTATGAACTGTTACATATTAACAGACCAGCTGCAACCATAGACAGTAGATGGGGGAAGACCGTTTATACTAAACTAAGAGGGGCTTGTTTCTGCTATGCATGTTGCTAAAGTTGACCTCCAGTACCTAAAGTTAGACCTTTATTACTTTTGTCATTCTTGTTTTTCTGGTTTAAATATTTCTTGTTGTTTTTCTGGTTGTACTGTGCAGAAATCATTGCCATAACATCAACGTAGAATTTTCCTCCACTGAACAGATAGAAACAACATTTATTGTTGATCATTGGTAACCCATACTGGTATATACCAATTCTGATCAAATTTTAGCTACACCGTATAATTGCGGTATTTTTTTGTGGTACGATCCAATATGGCCGCAGGGCGGTCATTTTGTTACGATTTTTTCATGTACGGAGCTATAACTCAGGTACATCTCAACCGATTTTATTGTAAGTTGGTACAAGGACATCAACCCATGTCATACATGTGCACGTCAATTTGTTTTGTGATATGATCAAATATGGCTACATAGCAGCCATTTTGTTACAACTTTTTCATGTCGTGAGCCATAACTGAGGCATGTTTCAGTCGATTTTATTCAAAGTTGGTACAAAGACATTGACCTATATCATACATATGCACGTGGATTTATTTCATGATATGATCCAATATGGCTGCATGGCAGCTATTTTGTTACAATTTTTTCATGTCCAGAGCCATAACTCTGCAGGGGCTTCATTTACTTTTGAAGTAGGGGTCTAGAATGGAAAAGTAGGCGGCTTGCAGCTGCCATGACCACAAAGCGGTCGTCGTCGGTGGAGGGTCCGGGAGGGGGTGTTCCCCCTCCCGGCCGAAGGCCGAAAACCCTGAACAATGAACTAAAATTTACTTTTTACAGCTTACAGTCACTTGAATTTCTAGTATTTTCAGGGGAATAGTCAGTAGTGTTCCAGGGCAATTTGTGTTCATATCATAAAAGCCATTTTCCTGGGAGATTAGGCCTAAATATGATAATTCATAATTAAAAATGATAAAATGTGGTAATGTTGACGATAATTTGAACAAAGAAAACAAGTCTTTAGAGCGTCTATGCTTTTAGGAAGTAAAATATATAAATTTACTATTATTAATGATATTAATTTGATATGTAGATGATATTATACAGTGTTACATCTAGACAGGGGGATAGGGGATTCCCCCTCTGTTGAAATGTTGGCACCCCCAATTAATTTGTCAAGTGCACCACTCCCCCCATTCCATGAAATGGTGCCAGTCACACCTTAGAGGTACAAGTAGAACACATGAACTGGTGAAATGCCCCCAAAATTTTCTGGTAAAGGGGGAAAATCCCCCTTGTTGATGCCATCCTGGATGAAACACTCATAATGTTATGCTTAAAATTAAGAACCCTGATGTTTGGTATGGAAATCTGTAGATGAAGAACTTTGATACCACTGGGGAGTTAAAAAGGATAATTTATATAACGAATAATGATAAAAAATGACAATCATTACCATATTTCGCAAATAGAATCAAAGATCCTCAAGGTTATTTGACTATATTTTTATTGAGGCAGTATACGCAAGACCGTGCTGCATCGATGTACAAGGCGATCAAAGTAGTCGCTCCTCTTCTAAATTTTGTTTCACATAAAAGCCGTTGAAAAGTTTGATTACACAGCTTGTGAAACTTGTCCGTATCATTACAGAAGGTAAATAATATTTTAGCTTTGAAAGAGTTCAAATTTCCAAAAAAAAGTAGCCGGCAAAATCGTGAGAGTAACCGGTCAATTTCGCCGGCTATCGGCTCTTAATGAAACCCCTGTTTTTCATGTCCAGAGCCATAATCACTGATGGCATCGGTGACATGGGGCCTTAGTTAGTGACTACTACCTATCTGACTTAAAGATTGATATATGGCGGGTGCCACATATGGGGCAGGATGCGCTTACTATTTTCAAAACACCTGACATCACTTCTTGGTCTTTTGGCCAGAGGTCCATATAACGTATTCTTCTTTCATGAATTTGAGTTTGTTTGTGTACTGTCTATTTACTGTCTGTTCTGTGCTGTTTTGTGTCTATGTTTACAACTATTGTCTTACAAATTTTGACCTAGTTATCCTAATTACAAAAGGTCATTAAATGAGTCAATTGGTAATTAATCGACAGGATGCTACCAAACATTTTTGCATCCTTTCCTAACACTGACAGATTATCACTGGTACCATATTTCATAAAGTTTGATGCAGTGCTTCTGGACATTCACCCTAAAGAACAAAAGTCCATCATGTAAATGCAAATTAGCAATTAAAATCAATACCGCTAAGTGTTATTGAATTGTACTTTCAACACTATGAGATCAACATCTGTACCAAGTTTCATCAAATTTGATGCAGTATTTGTGGACATAGCTAATAAGGAAAGTTCATTACATATGCAATTACAAATTGTATGACACTGATACATGTCTTTATTCACTGTTAAGGCAATATGAGGTTAACATCTGTACCAAGTTTCATGAAATTTGATGCAGCATTTTTTGACATATCAGCCTAATTACGAAAATTCAATAATTGACATGATACTGTTACATGTCATGAAACAAATTGATGTGCATATGTATGACATAGGTCAATGTCCTTGTACCAACTTTGAATAATATTGGTGCAAATATGTCTGAGGTATGGCTCTGTACATGAAAAAACGCATCAAAATAGCCACAAGGCAGCCATTTTGCATTGGATTATTAAACTAATAGTCATACATACTTATGATATAGGCCAATGTCCTTGTACCAACTTTGAATAAAATCGGTTGATAAATGTCTGAGTTATGAAAAAATTATAACAAAATGGCCTAAGGCAGCCATATTGTGTCAGATTGTGAAACCAATTGACATGCATATATATAAGATTATATAGGGCTCAGCCCTTGGTGTCGCGCCAGGGGTTAAGATTGGCAATACGGCTAGTTTTCAATCGGATTCGAACCCACAACATACGGCATCAGTCGCCTAGCTGAGAGGCCATAGACAGAACCGCTCGGCTAAATCTCCACTCCCAAAAAAGAGTGGTTCAATAGCCGGCTAAGTTGTTACATTTTTCTGACTGAGACCGCAATTTTATTTGTATTGATTCATGATAAAATAGAATTAATTGTTACTTCATATACGTTTGTATGACAACTATGCCCAGTTTCCCTCTGATGAAAGCAATTCACGTATGTACACGATGTCAAACTCTGCAGCAGTGCAGGTATAGATTTTCTGTAATGTATAAAAATGTTGGACAAAAAATGGCAATTTTTACCATGAGAACAGCCTATTGTGTTTACAAGGGACGTATTGTGCCATCATTATCATTGCAACGGCACTGCCCGCCTTCCACTTGCAAGCTGAAAACTATAGCGTTCTGTCCAAAACCTTAACCTGGCAATTTTTTAATCTAGTTATTGACACAGGGGGCGCTTTTCTAAAATTCAATCCCAGCATTCTCTTTGTATGCCCTTGTTCTTATGTTGACAGTTTTCTCCCTTTTTCTATTTTTAGGTGTAATATTAACGATATTTTGTATCAGCGACAAGGTGGATAATAATACTTACTGGCTGATAAAAGAGATATATTTTATAAATGGCATGTTATAAAATAAAAATTTGCACGTTTGATATTTGTTTATTTACGTGTACTCAAAAAAAACATGGCGGAGCCCATGAAAGTAGGGTACACTCCCAGTTACGTGCATAGTATATTATGAATCTGTGCATGCATAGTCAGTAAGCCACTGGCGCGACTATTACATGAGTCAATGACCTTGTGCAAACCTTGAATAAAATCGATTGCTACAGACATAAAAAATCATAACATAATAACAGCCAATATATTTGATCTTACCATATAAAAGATCAAAGTGCATATGTATCACATAAGTCCATGTCCTTGTACCAACTTTAAATAAAATCAGTGGAGACGTGCCTGAGTTATGGCTCTGGACATGAAAAAAAAAGTGAAACAAAATGGCCATCACATGGCCATATTGAATCATATCGTGAAACAAAAACCATGTGCATATGTATGACATAGGTCAATGTCCTTGTACCAATTTTGAATAAAATTGGTTTAGATGTGCCAGAGTTATGGCTCTGCATGGACATGAAAAAATTGTAGCAAAATAGCCACCATGCAGCCACATTGGATCATATCATGAAAAAAAATCAATACACATATGTATGACATAAGTCCATGTCCTTGTACCTACTTTGAGTAAAATCAGTTGATACATGTCTGAGTTATGGCTCCGGACATGAAACAATCGTAACAAAATGGTCTTCAAGCAGCCATATTGAATCATATCGTACAAAAAACCACGTGCATATGTATGACATAGGTCAATGTCCTCGTACAAACTCTGAATAAAATTGGTTTAGACATGCCAGAGTTATGGCTCCAGACATGAAAAAATTGTAACAAAATGGCAGCTATATTGGATCATATCATGAAACAAATCGACATACATATGTATGACATTAGTCCATGTCCTTGTACCAACTTTGAATAAAATCAGTTGATACATGTCTTTGGCTACGGACATAAAAAAAAATCATAACAAATTGGCCGCATAGCAGCCATATTGAATCATATCATGAAATAAATCCATGTCCATATGTATGACATAGGTCAATATCCTTGTACCAATTTTGAATAAAATAATCGCAATCATACCAATCCATAATCCAATAACACTAGGTCAAAATTTGTAAGACAATAGTTGTTAACATAGACACAAAACAGCACAGAACAGACAGTAAATAGACGGTACACAAACAAACTCAAATTCATGAAAGAAAGATACGTTATATGGACCTCTGGCCAAAAGACCAAGAAGTGATGTCAGGTGTTTCGAAAATAGTAAGCGCATCCTGCCCCACATGTGGCACCCGCCATATATCAATCTGTAAGTCAGATAGGTAGTAGTCACTAACTAAGGCCCCATGTCACCGATGCCATCAGTGAACTCATTTTTGGCCATTAAGCCCCATCTGTATTGCACTATTTTTAATCACAGACCTAATTAATGAAGAGGACTCTATCCTATCAGAGGACTTCTAATTAAAGTACCCACTAACAAGTTGGGACTGTGTCAACAACGATGACTTGTTTAATTATCCATAGCCCCAATTAAACAGCCAATAATGGCATAAAACACTTTTCTGTCACCAATTACCTACCTGTTTGTACTTATAGGACTTCTTCTCTAACTGCTCTCTAACCGCAGATAAGATCTTTAAATCTCGCCTTACACCCCCTTGGTCTATGAATAATTACCCACGATACACCAGTTTTTTCTCTGCGCTCATTACACTTGGACGTGTATTGAAGAAGCTCTCGCTACCGCTTGGATTTTATCCACTCTAGATCGCTTTTCGGTGTTTTTTTTTTTCGGGAACTCACTAGACAGCTAAGTGTATCTTCACTATTGTTGTGCCGTTTTTTGTGTTCTTTACATCGCCTTTGTTCTTCTTTGAAGACTTTGTTCTTATTTGTCTTTCCGGCGATTGGTGCCTTTCCCGCCTTTTGGGTTATCAGGCGTATCGTTTTTTCCCAATCGCCATTCTCGTTTTTTCTTTTCGTTTCGTTGGCCAGCTTTCTCGTTATTATTTACGTCATGAGCTTGCAAGTCCGACGTGAGGGTGTTTGCGGACATGAAATGTCGAACCTCGATCGGCACGATAAGTGTCATCTT
>LD351715.1:0-12776 GCA_001465055.1 Ptychodera flava | reverse complement strand
TAAAACGGACTGAGCATTTTCGAGCAGGTAGAACTAGACTATTTCTACCTATTCCTCCGTCTCCTAAGACAGATTGCTCAGCTGCCGACATATCGAAGTGGATAGTGGCGGCTGTACGCTGGGCATATTCAGAAAGTTCTTCTTCTAATTTACGACTTTCAAGTGTGACTGCACATGAGGTTAGAGCCCTGTCAACATCATGGGCTTTATCAGCTGGAGTGCCTGCAGACGAAGTCATTCGTGCAGGAACTTGGCGGTCAGCTAATTCCTTCATTAGCTTTTATTTACGTGACATGGCCTCGGAATTAGAGGGTTTATATTCCCTTGGCCCGCTGTCGGTCAGTCAACAGGTAGTCTCAGGCAAATAATTTGTCCCAGCCTCCTAAGGTCTGTGGTATTCTGTTGTTTGTCCTATAAGTACAAACAGGTAGGTAATTGGTGACAGAATTGATGTTTAAACTTAAACTAATTTCTGTCATATAATTACCTACCTGTTTGCTCCCGCCCTTCCTCCCCACGTTTTGTGTGTATTTATTTGCCGTGAGTGTAATATCCATTGGTTATTATTTTCTCATGGTAATCTTTGAGTTATTACCCCTATTTCTGGGTGGCTTTCACCTTCAGGAAAGGTTGATACATGCAGTGTACTAGTGAGTTCACAATATGCTGCAGATTAAAACTGGTGTATCGTGGGTAATTATTCATAGACCAAGGGGGTGTAAGGCGAGATTTAAAGATCTTATCTGCGGTTAGAGAGCAGTTAGAGAAGAAGTCCTATAAGTACAAACAGGTAGGTAATTATATGACAGAAATTAGTTTAAGTTTAAACATCAATTTTTTTATTGATTTAGGTTGAGGACTGCCCAATTCAAAGAATATTGTCATTTTTAACTACTATAGACTATAGTCTATAGAAGCTATTGGGATGGGTATAAGTCTGGCGTCTGTCGTCAGTCTGTATGTATGTATGTATGTATGTATGCATGTATTGTCCATTTGTGAGGCGTCCGTCCACTCAAATATCTTGAGAACTGCAGTACTTCCTGATTTTATATTTGTTGTGTAGATGAAAAATATGATTATGAGAAACTTTTTTTTTTTAATTTTTTGATATTGTTGAAAATATGCAAATAAGCACAAAAAAAAGCGTTTTTGGTAAAAAAAATCTTCTTCTTCATAACGGCTGGTCAGATAGCTTTGTTATTTGGTATACAGGTCATAATGGATAACCCGACTTAGATTTGCTCAAATTGTGATGAAATATGCAAATCTGTATTTTTAAGGAATTTTTTTGTCATTTTTGGTCAAAATTTTATTTCATCAAACCCGCTCATCTGACGGCTTTGATATTTGATATACAGGTTCCTACAGATGAACTAAATATATTGAATGTATAATGAAATCTGCAATTTTCTATTTCGGTGCAATTTTTGCCATTTGTGGTCAAAAAATGTGTTTCTCAAAAACTACTTGTCTGATGCCTTTGATATTTGGTATACAGGTTCCTAGGGTTGTCTTAGTGTTATATATTGAAATTGATGAAATCTTCAATTTTTGTATTTTTGGGTCAATGGGTCAATTTTTGCCATTTTTGGTCAAAATATTTGTTTCTCAAAAGTTACTCATCTGATAGCTTTGATATTTGGCATACAGGTTCCTAGGGTTTATCTTAATGTAATATATTGAAATTATGATGAAATCTTCCATTTTGTATTTTTGCAGCTAATTTTGCCATTTTTGGTCAGGCCATCCTGAAATGAGCTATCAAAGATATCCACCTTCTTAATCAATACATGTGTCACAAAACGATATTGTCTACAGAACACAGCAGAGCTCTGTCGACTGTTGGGTCGCTTGTTTTTTCAAAACTGCTGGTCAGACAGCTTTAATTTAATTTAATTTAATTTAATTTAATTTGAGTTATAAATTCAACAGCATTACTGGAAAAAAGACACGCGACAAATGTTCATAACCTTTGTTTACACAAGTTACATGTACATACTAGTGAGTCAGAGCAAGTTTGCATGATTCACAGATTGTAATCAGTTGCACAGTGTTACAGTGACTGACCAATCATTGACCAAAAGTGTTACAACAAAAACAAGGATCAACAACTGCTACTTATGGTGGATCCAGCAGAGACAGTCTCATCCTCAATGACTTGTTGAATAATATTCTAAGATCATTGTACTTATTATGTATAGATCTTTTTTTCCCTCAGGATAGAGATATTTTTTGTCGGAATTTCATCAAATTAATCGTGACTGATCCTGGACATGGAAGTACCCACCTACTTGTTTGTGGTACCAATGCAGAATATCCACAGTGTTACAGTGTTAGAAAGAACCCAGTAAGTGTACAGGTTTTGAGGATGGCTGTCCACTCAAATATTTTGAGAACTGCAGTACTTACAGACTTGATATTTATGTTGTAGATGCAAAATTTGATTATGACAAACTGTTTTTCATTTTTTTGATATTGTTGAAAATGTGCTTGATGAAATCTGCAATTTTGTATTATTTTGTACAATTATTGCCATTTTGGGTCAAAAAATTTGTTTTTCAAAAACTGCTTTTCTAATAGCTTTGTACAGGTTCCAAGGGATTATAATTTTAATATCATATATTGAAATTATGATGAAATCTGCAATTTTGTATTTTTTGGGGCAATTTTTGCCAGTTTTGGTAAAAAAATTTGATTCTTAAATAAAAAACTTGTTTGATAACTTTGGTTGACATTTTCTTAGGGATGATCTTAATGAGATATGTTCAAATTATTGTGAAATCTTCAGTTGTGTATTTTTGCAGCTATTTTTGCCATTTTTTGTCTTGCCACTGAAATGAGCTAGTAAAGATTTCCACCTTCATCAATACGAGTCAAAAATAGGTATTCTCTACATAACACAGCGGAACTATATGAGCCGCTAGGTTGCATGTTTGTGTAACTGTCATTAACAGCATTTTTATATCTACTTCTAGTTTGATAAAGATGCAACACTTTCTGGGCAATACAAATGTCCCCCAAAGAATGACCAGCGAGTTGCAAGTGTCTTCGGTGATGATAATCAGCTTTACTCTGCCACAACACATCACAGTGATGGTACAAGCATAATTGCACGATTTCCAACATCAAGTGATCCATTAGATTTACAAACAGAAAATGATGCGAAATGGCTGAAAAGTAAGTATCCTACACACATGTCATCGTAAGTAAAATTGGTGTGCCAAAGAGAATTTCTTCCAATTGATTACTGCGCAGTTTAGGCAAGGGTTTTTGGTGGTTCAAAACCATATGCACAAAATTTTTATATTGATTGTTTACACAATATGAGAGCCCATTTGTGATTTAAAATAGAAACATCTTTTACACTACTAAAATTTACAAAGTGGTATTCTGCAAGCATGCAAGGGTTTAAGCACAGTTTACAAAATTTGCTAACAAATATATGTACCGGTAGAATAAACTACTGACTGACCAGAAGAAGATAAAACTCTTGAAAAATTTAAAGGATAAAAACTGCAACAAGTGAAAATCAATAAATTAAGATACTGACTGACAAGTGGGAGATAAAACACTTGTAAAATCGCAGAGGATAAAAACAAGAATGTTTCAGGTTCAACCCTTCATCAGCACTAAAACTCACCGAAGTATATATGTACCAGTAGGCTCCGACTACATAGCTGGTCAAATCATATGGACCAATCACAACCACTATTACAAATTCTAGCAGTAAATAATAATGAAACTGAAACTTTTATATATATTTATCTATTTCTAATCAATTGCGATGGTTATATGATGATTGGATAGAGATGATGCACTGCAGAATCAAAGTGTTTATTGACCTTGGCCATTAAATGTTTACTATCAGATTCATTGGTGACTATAGAGAGCAGTTTCCATTGGTTTACTTTGACTGCACACTCTGGCCAGACACCTCACAGGTGAATTGATGAGTGCTAGTGATTTCATTTCATCGCCTGTCTCATTGGTAGCTTCATGATCTAACAGTGACAATAACTGTTTTCTGTAATACTATTTCATTTGTTACAAAGCTATAGACAATACAAATTGAACTTATCACTGTTTTGGTTGGTTCTGCACTGCAAAGCCAAAGGGCTTGATTGCACACAGATTTGCCACCACTAGGTTTTCCTTTTATTAAAAATAAAATCAAGTCTGCCACTTTCCTTTGATTTTTGGTAAAATTATTGATGGAGGAAAACTTTGCTGGAGTAGTAATATTTTACTGGTCACTTGTAAGACTGGAAGGTGGTGTCATTTTGAAGTGTAAAGAGCAGTGGGAGTGGATTATGTATTTTGCAGCCAATAGGACATTACTAGTCATATGCGGTGTTCAAAATAATCGGTGGCAATGGTGGCATTTGCCACCAAAAACTGTCAATTCTACCGTATTAAAAATTATAAGATTTCTTCAGGAATAGTTTTCTGAGTTTCTTTACCCTTGACCATGTTCGACAAAGAGTTGTTGGTCGTTTTTTGTTCTCTTTTCCAGCTTTTGGTTAACTTCTCGGCGATTGATCCTGCGCATGTTTTTCTGAGCGAAGGGTCAATCGTACCGGGAAATGCATGGTGATCAAAAAAATCGTGCTCCATCATGCTCCGATGACCGACAAGAACACTTGACCCCTCTTTGCAAAGCTTGAAACATTCTCCATACTACAGATGGCAAGAATAAATTGAAATTTGACCAATCATTGCCAGCAACATTCAACGACAAATAACTTACTGTAAGGGTAAAATCCTAATTTCTAGGAGCATTACCTGGCCAGGAAAATCATCTAAAGAAGTAATTTTCGATGTACTAACCACTTATGTCGTCACCATCTCGACCGTACAGAACATTGTGCATAACGTCTACACCTAAAAACTACCCAGTGCTAAAAATAAAGGGTGAAATCAAGCTGAAAAGTTCCGAACCTGTTGCAATGTACAAGCCTAGGTTTGCAGGGTTAATTATTCATGACATTTGCGACGGCAGGTTCGCTGATTGGTTTATCATAGTATCCTCTATATGGACATTACCCAGACTGCTGAAGGAACACGCATTGTCTGATGGCAGAAAAACTCATTAGCAAAAAACCAAACTAATTGGGACATTTTGGTACGAATGAAAACATTGCCTGAATCCAAACTTGTGATTGGCTAATCTCAATATCGATGACAGCAGCTTTTGTACACATGACATGTTGTTGCCCTTTGTGATAGCTGCATATGCAGTCATACGGCACAAGATAAAAGCATGTTGTGACATTTTGAAAACATAGCCAAACTGCAACGTGCAAATACTTGCAATTCATTAGCCAGCAGTACAGGGCTCAAAAATCCCTATCGCCGACGCCCGTGGCTAGTGAATTTTGTGTTAGGTCAGGTAAAATCAATACGCTTCCCGTCCGACAGGCAAATGCACCAGCGGTTGAATTAACTAAGCTCTGGACAATTCAAGCTTGAAAACGTATTTCATTTGGTCTGTACACGCCTACAATCATTGTAAGTCCTTCAACTCTCAGAAGTTTGTTCTTTATTGAAAACCCTTAAATTCCGCCGACATCGCAAAATAATCATCCTTGCTGTTGTAAAACACAAAAGTCGTAAAAATAGAGTTTTGCGACATGTTCTCTCTGACGTACGCGGAGTGAACTCACTGTTTTGTAAGTGTGCCATAAAGTGGTTACCATTCTCTTTGTGCAAGTCACAGTCCCTCCTTCCATGCGCGGACTGTGCATGTGCAAGTGTATGACGGTCGACTTAACTAGATAGTGTAATTCCACCATGTGCTTGGTAAATGGATGTAACTTTATGCGGAGCCATGGATCTTGGCAATGCTAACTGTTCAACGCATTAATCAACCCCCGGTTGAATAAGTACAAATTTACATCGTATTCAAAACGGGCTCAGTCGACCAAGGACGCCACATATTGCAGCTGCATAGTGCGTGAGATGCAGATAGTTTCAAATTACGTGACCTTGGTTGTTAGGGATTGGCTCTCACTTACAGAAAAAAATCTGCACTGAAGAGTAACAAAAAGGAAACTTAAAATACATTTATCAAAATAAAACTTTGAAAGACGGCTGTGCTCAGTGAATAAACATGTAAACAGCTAAAAGGGTTGGAGATGTACCGGTACATGTGCGTATGCATTGGCAGAAAAACACTAGCAGAGCAGTTGTTTGTGATCTCAGCTTGCAGCCAGCCATGCACATTGTAAATCACACAATCTTATTAATCTTATGCAAAGATTCTAATTTGGATAAGGTGGTTGACAAATTCCAAATTCAAAGATGTTTTCTAGATGGCAAAATCTACAGAAAAGACTAAAGTATTCTCACATTTCTTTTGCTATATTTCAGATTTGATAATAGTCCTTTATTTTAACAAGATGTAGTTCATGTTTGAATCTGCTTTTTAGCTCACATTTGGTAATACCAATGTGAGTTTATCGTATAAGCTGAAGTCGATGGCGTCTGTATGTATGTGTGTATATATGTATGTATGTATGTATGTACATACGTACAGTATGTCCGTCAACATCAAAGACATGCAAATCACTGCATGTTGCAGCTTGGTATTTGGCGTGTGAATGCATCCTGGGCTATAGATGGGGTTTTTGTTCAAAATTATGCAAATGAGCTTATAAAATGTGAAAATGGTCAAGAATTAATAACTGGAGAACCGCTGTTTTGATTGCTTTGAAAATTTGTGTGCAAGTACCTTATACAGTTTTATGAATATTGTGAAGATATCCTTAATTTTGTATTTTTACTGAATTTTTTGATGATTTTTCTCATTTTCAATAAAAATTCTTCTTCTCTGAAACTGCCAGCCCAATCGCTCTCAAATTTGGGTTGGATCTTTGCGAGGGTGTTACTCTTATAATTTGTTGAAATTATGACAACATTGGGAAAATTACTATTTTGGAGCAATTTTGTCATTTTTGGTCAAAAAATCTCGAACAGTATTTTCTTTTTAAAACCCCTGGACAGACAGCTTTTATATTTGGTACACAGACGTACAGAGATGACAATAATTAGATATGTGGAAATTGTCCTGAAATATACAAATTTGTATTTGTAGCTCACATTTGGTTATAATCAATGTAAGATTATCGTATTTATAAGCTGAAGTCGCTGGCGTCTGTATGTATGTGTGTATGTATGTATTCAATTCAATTCAATTCAATTACTTTATTATCCACAATAAATGTAGAAATTTGCCTTCAGGCTCATCATATACAAATTAAAATAGTACAACTAGCAAAAGCATTCTATAAAAAGGGACGCTATTACACATTAAAATGCTTAAAAACACACACAAGGTAGCGACATAGATACAAAAATTGAAACATAGACGGAAACAATAAAGGACCAACTGGAGGTTTAAAACAACTACATTGAGTTTGAGTTTAAAATTGAAACTGCTGATGGAAGAAATGACTTTTTGAAGAGGTTTTTCTTTGCACGAGGAACCCGAAAACGTCTCCCTGACGGGAGTTTCTGGAAGTAACCATGAAGAGGGTGATCAGAATCATTAACAATATTCTGCACTTTCCTTTTCACTGACAGCTGGTAAAGGTTTACTAGGGAATTTTGACGACAGCCAATAATTTTTTCTGCTATCCTCACAATACTAGAAAGCTTACTTCTGTTTCTGACAGTCAAATTACCATACCATAAAATGATATTATAGGTTAAAACACTCTCAATGAGGGATCTGTACACCATTTGTAAGATATTTTGACTCACATTGAACGATTTGAGTTTCCTGAGAAGGTGTAATCTTTGTTGAGACTTTTTCGCTATATAGTCAGTATTTTCATCAAATGTGAGTTTTTCATCTAGAAATGAACCTAAGTATTTAAAACATGAAACGACTTCAACAGATTCATCGTTGATTGTGACAGGAGTAAAATCCGGGAAAACTTTACAACCAATGACAAGCTCTTTTGTTTTACTAATATTCATATCTAAATAGCTATCTATGCACCAGTTCTTTAAAATTTCAACATTATGGAAATATTCAGAAAGAGAATCTTCCTTTTTGAGTAGCTCAACAAGAGCCATGTCATCAGCAAATTTGAACAAACAAGATATTGCAGTATTGGACCTCATGTGATCTGTGTAAATAGAAAATAGAGTAGGTGATAACATGCAACCTTGTGGAGCACCAACATTCAGTACAATTTCCTCTGACATGTAGCCATTTACACTTACCCGTTGTGGTCTTTCTCTAAGAAAATCACTGATCCAGAGAATTATGTTGGCATCGACATTCATATTGATTAGACGTCTAAGGAGAACACATGGTTCAATGGTGTTGAAAGCGCTTGAAAAGTCTATAAAAAGAATACGAATATATGCATTTGCGGATTCTGTATGTATGTATGTATGTATGTATGTATGTATGTATGTAAGTATCTACGTATGTACGTACAGTATTTCCGTCGTTGATATGCATGTTCCTAAAGATGACCTCCAGTACCTAAGTTGGAGACCTTATTTGCTTTTGTCATTCTTGGTTTTCCTGGTTTAAATATTTCTCGAATGGACCTATTCAAACCGAATGTGAGCACACTGTCCTTGACGGTATTTTTCCCTCTTTGGATTCACTTTATATGCCCAAACTCTTGCTGTCTGTTACAAATTACTGATACAATTATTATAAATTTCGGGCAAGTAATTTTTCCTCTCGGCAAGTACCGGTAAAATTGAAAAATCACATGTCCCACGGCTAGTAAGTTTGAAAATTTTTTTTGAGGCCTTCAGTATTGGATGACTTTTTGTGACGTGTACTCACCATATTTTCAAGAATTTGTAAATTAGAATGAGTATGTGGCAGTGACAACATGTTTTATTATACCTATCACATGACGTGTTAAACTGCCAACAGATTATATATAATTGCCACCTGATTTCATATTCGGCGGCAAACTTTTGCCACAAGAAATAAAAAAGTATTCTATCCCTGATATGATAGCACTGTCAGTAGACAATTTATAGCCTGTTTTGCTAAGGGTTGTTTTGTTGGGGGTCCCTTTCTTAGAAAACACTCTTGGGTAGTGAAGTTGGGTATAAAAATGAGTAGATTCTCACATTTGTAAGTAGACTTTCTGCGGTAGCAACATTGCACAGTTGTTCAATGGAAACTGTTTAATAATATAAATATTTACTTACGAATATGCTTGGTTAAGTAAAAGAAGAGTGGCTAAATTAAAGGTTCCTGTTATTTGTATAATTGTCAGGTTGCTTTGAAAATCTGTATGAGGTCCTTAGGTATGACTACATTGGTTTTGTTCAAAGCAACATGCAATTTTGTATTTTTTTAGCTCATATTTGGTATATGTATAAATTCCAAAAAGAGCTTATATATGGTGAGTTGGTGCCGTCTGTATGTCTGTCTGCATGTATGTATGTTACTATGTATGTCAGTATGTGTGGTTGTATGTCCGTCCACATCAAATCTCCCAAACTGTAGCACCTACCATCTTAGTGTTTGGTGTACCCAGGGGTTGAGATGTTAATATGTTCACATGAACATGTCAGTGTCAAAAATGTGGAAATGAAGTTGGAAAATCCTGCAAATGTGTGGGAGTGGTGGTATTAACTGAAACAGCGTACACATCTAAGTGAGAGGTTCTATAAGGCATGACCTCATTTGTATGCAGTGTCAGGGCTCAAAGTTAATATTTTCAGCTAGGAGCAATTTGCTCCTAAGTCCAAAATTTTAGGAGCAAACCAAAAAAAACTAGGAGCATTTTTGAAACTGTTCAAACAATGTGGTACATATCAAATAAAGGAGAACAGTTGTCATTCATTATTTATCTCGTAGTACTTCTTTTCTAAATCTGCGTTTATACATACAATTTGGTAACAGTAACAGTAGTTCAAGTCTGTTTCTTTGTCGTGCCGAAACCAATCTCGAAATTCTCGACTTGTCATGTATTTTGCAAAGGATTTTTTTACTTTTTCATCCCATACTTTTGTTTGGCATGTTTTTCCTGTATTTTGTGGCTGCTATCGACTTTCCAACTCGGTTTCTTGCTGTGCTGCGGATCCATTTGTCATGTGTACACGTCACAGACGGAACATCGTCATCAAATGATTGACCTGGTACACTGTCCGTGTGAACGGTACAATCGCTGGTGCTATCAATATCCCTAGTGTTCTGCTGGGGATTTTGTTTTTTTGTTGTTGCGTCTCATTCACTGGCAGACCCAGTTTCAACATGATCGACCTTGAGTTTCCCTTGCTTTCCAAAATAACGATCTAGTGGGCCCGACATCTTGGACTGCAATATAGGTAGTGTGCACATGGGGGAAAGTTTTTGCTTGTGATTTTTTTCGTTAGTTACTGCTAATTCCTGTGATGGTTATTGGTCCAATTAAATTGATTATGACAGCATTGACATGATACTGATATTTGATTGGGTCGTGATTTAATTTGTGATTAAATTCATCGCATGTCTTGACAGCTGAAAAGAAAAGCTGAACACCGAGAGCAGACAGTTTGGCAACATGTAACCATTGTCATATCAAAACAAAGTATCGGTAGAGACGTGCTCGCCTCTGTGTGGCTGGGCGACGTCAAATGTTTATTAAAATCTATTTTTGGCACGTCTGATTTCAGGGTCACGACCCTTGCAAACTATGTGAAATACGGTGGGAATTATTCCTTGCGTTGAATTAGTCGCAAAATGCGAGTAATCTACATTTTTAGGCGCAACTTTGTCAAATTTGGTCGCATATGCGACTAAAATGGTCGCAACTTTGAGCCCTGAGTGGTGGCAGTGACTGAAACAGCCTACACCATTAGTCATTTCCTGTCATTGTTCATGAACTGTTACATATTTGCAGACTTCCTCAAACTAAGAGGAACTGTGTTGAAACATTCCTCATATTTGTATTTATTGGGCAATTTCTCTCATTTTTGGTCAAAAAGTCATCTTTTCAGAAATTGCCTGTTTGAATGCTTGAAATTTGGTATATATGATCCTCCATAACAGTGATGTCAGTCAGATGTTTGGGTTAAATTTCTAGCTCATATTTGGTATGTATATGAATACCAAAAAGAGCTTACCGGTATATGGTGAGTCGGTGGCGTCTGTATGTCTATATGTATATGTACGTATGTATGTATATGTATGTATGTATGTATGTATATGTATGTATGTATGTATGTGCAGATGTATGTCCGTCACACACAAAAGCTCCCAAACCGCTACACCTACCATCTTAGTATTTGGTGTACAGGTAGAGCCAAGGGTTGAGATGTGACGTTGTTCAAATGAATATGTCAGTTTCAAAAATATGCAAATGAGGTAAGAAAAGGGGAAACCCTGCAAATGTGCAGGAATGGTAGCAGTAACTGAAACAGCCCACACATCTGAGTAAGAGGTTTATGACCTTTAACCTTTTTGTATGAAGTGTACCTATTATGTGTAGGAGTGGCGGCAGTAACTGCAATAGCTTATGAGTCATTTCCTGTCATTGTTCATGAACTGTTACATATTGGCAGACCTGCTCAAACTAAGGGGGAAATGAGTTGAAACATTCCTCTGCTATGCATGTTGCTAAAGTTGACCTCCAGTACCTAAAGTTTTAGACCTTATAATACTTTTGTCATTCTTGTTTTTCTGGTTTAAATATTTCTTGAATGGACCAACTCAAACCAAATATGAGCACACTGTCCTTGACGGTATTTTATTTTTGCAATCATTCCCATTTAGCTCAAAAATCTTTTCAGAAACTTCTTGTTGGATTGTTTCAAACTTGGTGTACATTATCTTATCTGTGGTGTCAGTCAGATGTTTGTGGTGAAATTTTTATCTTTGTATATTTAGGGCAGTTTTGCTCATTTTCAGTGAAAAAATTGCCTTCTGTGAAATGGCTCATCCGATTGCCAAGAACTTGGTATGCATGTTCCAAGGGGTAAACATTATATAACTGCAAAGATCATAACTCCTTACCAATAGGCACTGCTCAGTCTTTGTGTTTGGTGATATGTATTTTAAAGTACTGGTATTATTTTTGTTGTGATGCCAAGTATCATTCTCATACGAATATGAGATATTGATCATGAGTTGTTGTGACACTTCCTCTGTTTATGCGTATTGTTTGACCAGTTTCAGAAATGATTGAACTGTACTCTCACTATACTGCTACAAAATTTGTAAGAATTTAAAACATGAGAAATATTTTGTAAATTTTCATGTCTACAGATCCAGAATTCATATCTGCATACAAAGTGACGCCTACTAATGGTGAAGAAGAAATTCTGATTTTCTTCCGTGAGGAGGGTGATGAAAATATCAACCAGTACCCTCAAAAACTTACCTATTCCAGAGTTGCAAGGGTCTGTGAGGTAAGAAACCCTCAAAGAATCCAAATGTCGTGATTTTCAGAAGCCTAGTTAGAGGGATCAACTTGATCAAGTCATAACCTGTTCTTTAAATTTATCTAGGAATTCAATTTATTTCTAAATTTGACAGTCACACACGCAACAAATTCTGAATATTCAAGTAGACTAATTATTGTATTACAGCTGGCGTACAAATAATTGGCGGAAAAAATTAGGTAATTACCCAGCAAATTAGCTGAGCAGTTTGCTATATGACCTGGTGTTCACCTAAACAAGTTGGTGTTTAAGGTGGCGGTAAAGGCTAGAGTGTCAGTTATAAACTTCAATAAAACTATTAAAACGTAAAAGTAGTCAACATTCTCTGTGGAATAAAAAAAACTAGACATTTGGGGTCAAAGGCA
>LD351713.1:41587-61947 GCA_001465055.1 Ptychodera flava | reverse complement strand
TGCGTTCTTGGTTGAACATTCGGGTTCGATTCTATATTATAGTGACGACTGGACGACTGACGTTTAGTTGAACACCAACAAGTAAACTTTATTCAAGAGACGTAGACGTACTACATAGTACATGCGCATCCGCCATGCCATGTGGGGAGAGCGTAATAACCGGATGGCGGGGAACTTTATCATGTGACTACATTAGCATATATGAAAGGATACAATCAGCATGCATAAATTAATTAACTCAATAACACAACACGGTTGCAAGTTCTTCGCTGTTGATTCAGATTTTCAAGAGACTGTTGATCGATATTCTCAAGGAATTTTAGAGGGGTCGCAGGACATAGAGAGTGATGTAGAAAGCAATGCTAGCGACACTGTGGTGTCAGAGGTCGAAGATCACAATGGAGATTGTGGAAAAATATCAGCGATTGCAATGAATCGAACTCCAAGAGCTCGTTGAAAATGTCTTGTGTTCTTTGGATGTCCATATAATGAATGACTTGTTTCATCTTGGTGATGTAGATGTTTCAGCTATGGATGTATTCTTAAGTGCGCTTGAGAAGGGATGTGGTTGCAATAGCCACTGCTATCGTAAGTTGAACGCAGACCTTGTTTACGACCACCGCCTTCAGATGCTCGAATTTGACAAAAGTAAAAGAAAATACTAGTTCTTTCCAAACTAAAACATATGGGGTATGGATCTGAGGAGACAAGGCGAGGAAAAAGGCAAAAATCCAGATTTCGATATGACTTTGACGGCACAGAAAATTGCAGGACGGCGTGGCTGTTTGTTTACGTCCTTGGTTAGCTTAAGTAGAGATACGAGGACAAAATGGCGATGGCTACAAGTAGTATATTTACGTCTGAAGTTAGTTTGCTTTGACGTGTAATTCAAGGGTGACAAATCGATGTTTTACAGCCAACTATGGAGCTAGTGCCGTATTGGTTTTGTTCTATACCATTTTCCAATTCTAACAGCGCACTTTCGATCGCACCTGTATATGTTTAGTGCGGCATATGATGCGAGGAATCAAGGTGACCTGAGGTGACCTCTAAGCTGAGTGGCGCTATGGCGTCGAGTCCCAATTGATTTGTATATAATGTGACGAGTTCTGCAATCTATTTGCAGTTTATTACCGTTTTATACAGAGTTTTTGACACACTTAATCTGCGACCAAAGCTACATGGGAAACATAAATATATTTTATGTTGACTCACTGGGATTTGATGCTATGGGGAAGTGCAGGTTGATGGCATGGCTAGGTTTATCATACTTCCCAGGCATCTTTGATCTCAGCAAATTGCTCCTGTCAGTATTTATTTAGCTTGAAGTGTATGATTTGATTAATTTATATACTTATTCTATGATGTGCAGGTAATAAACATTTCTGGAATTTGAAGAAGCACTATAGTGAAAATGGAGTTGTTCCTCGGAGACACACTAATAATAAAGGAAGGTGGTGACCTCCCAATGCATGGTGGGTGATAGAGTGCATTTGTCCTTCATTTATATTCATTTAGTTCACATAAGTTCATGATCCGTCAGTAAAGCAAAATATTGACTTTGTGACTTCATTTGTCACTCTATGTTGATCCACATGCAGTACAACAAATGATTACTGGCTTTTATACAATTTAATAATTAGCTCTGCAGAAAATTCATTGCCCTCAGTTTCAACATTTCCTACATTCACATTGTATTAACCTAATGATGTTTTCCTCTGGTGATGCATCCTCCTGTTGTTTTTCTTTATAAATGAAAGTGTTCTAAGCAATTAAAATTTCAATGTTTATATATAAATTCTCAAAAAATGATTTGCGCAGTCATTCCATAGTACAAAATAACACAATTCAACTTTAATGACATTTTTTTCTTTCTTCTTTTATTTTCTCCAGACTTTACACAAAGCAGTGCAGTTCATTCAAAGCTATACTAAATTTAATGTATCCCAGCATGGCAGCTGCACCAAGTGGACATGATTCCCAGCCACTCATTTACTTACCAGCTAGCTCCAGAAAAGAAGACATACAGAATACTTACAAGCAATCCTGTTTGGCTGAAAATGAAGCATGTGTTGGACTGACTCATTTCAAAAATCTTTGGAATGAGTGTTTGCCAAACATTAAAATCTTGACACAAAGAACTGATATATGCCATAAATTTGAGATGTAGGCAGGTTTTTTATGCAAGGACAGAGACTGAAAAAGTTGAAGTAGTGCCTGAATTTGCAAGACACCTAGAAACGGCAAAACATAAACAGGATTTTTACTTAAAATGCACAACAGATGCCAAAGAAGAGCTGGAAAGTAATGTTCATTTACCTGTTAATGCACAGCCATGTTCTGTTGATTTACATAAAGTTCATTACGCATTTGATTTTGCCCAGAGTATATTAATGCCACATTTGTCAAATCAGATTAATCCATTTTATTTCCTGTCTTTGAGAAAGATCCATTTATTTGGCATTATTAATAATGAAGGTATGTCAAAGCAGGTTAATTATCTAATTAATGAAAATCAAACAATAGGTTTGGTTGGCGCAAAGTCTCATGGGCCAAATGCTGTCATTTCTATAATGCTCCATCATTATTTAAATTAATACAGCGTTTGTGAGAAGGGTGTTGTATTTCGCTGTTATAACTGTCCAAGGCAAAATAAAAACAAATCTACCATTCATTTTCTTTTGTGGTAGTGTGCAGTAGGTTTACATGAAAATGTAACACTTCAAGGAAACTCGGGTCTCAGCAAATGTATTAATGATACGTGTTTTGGTTTAATTAAGAAATTGTACATGCATTCAAATGTATATTCTCTTGATGGCCTTGTTGATATCATAGAAAAGCTTCCAAATGTAATATAAACAGTTGATGGGTATCAACTACCAGCAAATGAAGCACCAAGATTTCAACGGTATGATTGGGTTGGGTTTTTTAATGAGTTGTTTATGAGAAATATCCAAATATATTTAATTTAGATTTTCCAAGCCAGAACGATGGGTTGTAGAAGTTAAGGAGCAGTTAAATGATGATGATGTAAGAATTGATTTGAGAAAAAAAAAGGGGGGGGTCGTGTTGCCCTCTGATTGCAAGAGGTTCTTAGCCCACCTGGTTTGAGTGCTCAGAGAAAACGATACATGTGTAATATGGTAAGACCATACATTCATGGTGACTTCAAAGATGTTACCTGTCCACAGCCATAGTCAGATTGTGATTGTTGCATTCATTTGACAATAATGCCATTTTAATGTTAGTCTTTTACCTTTTTAATTCTACAGTCAGAAATGCAAACTTTATCAGATAGGATAATTGCCTTTCATTGTTTCTGTCTGAACGTTCATTCACTACATTCACTACATTGGCTTGACCTTGGTAATATAAAAATATATAAATTCTACTATAACCCAAACGGGATTCGAACCCCCGCACACTCATGGCAACATCGCCTAGCTGCTAGGCCTCACACAAAACCAGTTGGCCACTGCTTCAACCCAAAAGAGTTGGTCACAGTAACCGACTTAGATGTTTCAATTCCGTGCGCGGCCAACCAACACTTTATGCGTGGAGCAGACGACACACAGACACAGTACACACACACAGTACACACATATATAGTAATCGGAAAAGCACGAAGCTTTTTACTGAGCTATACGAAATGTACTGATATCAGTAAAATGTACAACTTTACATTTCAAGTGAATGATAGAAGAATTTGTAATAACCAAGACCACAACTGTCATTGATATTCAAATATTTAATTATTTATTTTTAAGTTTGACTTGTATATTGATGAATAACAGTGAGTTGTCTTCTCATTGACACAAACATGTTGGTTTCTTTTTTAATAATATAATAGTTCTCATCACAAAAACTAGTCTGTGGTATTTATTTCACTTGGACGGACGGACGGACGGACGGGTGGATTGGTATGGGTGGATGCATGATAATCTTACAGCAGTTTCCACCCTTCAAGAAAAAACGGAATCTTCCAATACCAAACCTCCCTCCGCACCCTCTAACATTATTATAACTCTGACTTTATTTCTCCAACTCAATAGATCAAATATTTGAAGAAAGAAACATGGTAACATGTCGCATATTTTTAGTAATAAAAAAGTCTTGGAGAAAATGCAATTGCAGATATCATATCAGCTTAGGTTATACACGATTTTACTGTGCTTTTCAAAGGCACAAATATAACAAGTGTGTTCTTGCATTGAGTTTGTATTTTTCATTTCATATGGCATAAATCTACACACTGAGAAAAATACAGGCCATTGTTATTGATCAGTGACGGTTTTCAGCTGATATCAGCTGATATCAGCTGGACAGTGATATCTAAAGGCTGAAATGCTGTGCAAGGGGGTCTCATCTTCTAAGACATTTTTTAGCAACTTAGGGAGTCAAAATACGACTAAGCAAGGCATCATTTGAGAGCTGAAAATGTGGAAATTCATGATATGTAAAAATCTCAAAATCGATATTTTTGACCTTCAGTTACCTTATCCCGTGATGCAACTATATATATATATATATATATATATATAAATACGGCTAGTTTTCAATCGGATTCGAACCCACAACATACGGCACCAGTCGCCTAGCTGAGAGGCAATAGACAGAACCACTCGGCTAAATCTCCACTCCCAAAAAAGAGTGGTTCAATAGCCGGCTAAGTTGTTACATTTTTCTGACTGAGACTGCTCATAGAGTTCGTGAAGCACTCACGCACGCATGCTCACTATCATACATCGCACATACACACTTTATCGAAGCGAAGAAACAAATTTCATCGCTTTAACTGGGCGAACGATAACCTCGGGGACAATTCTGTCCACCAGCAGTGTTACCGACCCAGGTTAGAAAATACGGCTAGTTTTCAATCGGATTCGAACCCTCAACATACGGCATTAGTCGCCTAGCTGAGAGGCCATAGACAGAACCGCTAGGCTAAATCTCCACTCCCAAAAAAGAATGGTTCAATAAGCTGGCTAAGTTGTTACATTTGTCAGACTGAGACCGCTCAACACGTTGTAGAGTTCGTGAAGCACTCACGCATGCATGCTCACTATTATACATCACACATACACACTTTATCGAAGCGAAGAAACGAATTTCATCGCTTTAACTGGGCGAACGATAACCTCGGGGACAATTCTGTCCACCAGCAGTGTTATTGCAATGCATTATGGGTAATCTACTCTGCACCCCCTAGATGGCCTGACCCCCGAGCTTAAAATTGAGCATAGCGCCCCCTACGATGGTAGGCCATGAAAAGAAGGGTCAAAACGAGTTTCAGACCTGATCTCTATGGCACATTCATAGACTTTCAAAATAGCAACAATTGTTTAGATTTTGCTGCATGACTTGTGCATATTTATGAAGTCACATATAAAAAAGGTATTTATAAATGATTTTCAATTCACCATGCTGTGTGGATTCACTTTTGATTTTAAGTAAATAATAGTTCCAATATCGGATGCAACAGACGCCATTTCTCTGGCAGTTTGTCTAGTATAATAATATATAAAGAACGGCTACATGGATTTCAGTCAAATATGATACAGAAGTTTAGTTACCAAATGACCAAAACTCGTCACCTTTTCATTCATGCGGGCTACATGTTAATAATTTTATCAAAATTCTAATTTATCTGTTACCTATTACTCAGGGGAGCATCAAAATGACCAAAGTTTGTCACGTACAAAGGTTTTCTGCACCAAAACTAAATTTTCTTGTAAAATATTTGTAATGTTCTGCCTCGAGTTAGTTGCAGCATAACAACTAGTGATTAAGCATACTTCAGTTAGCACAACAATATCAATAACATTCCAAATGAAATTAAAATCACCAAAATAATGTCAAAATGAGCGACTTTGTCCCTTTAATGTGCTTGCATTGCAACTTTTCCATGCCCTTGTGCTAAACTCCCACCAAATTAATACTCCTGAATACCGTCACTCGTGGTATGAGACTTTGGCACTATGTTTTTATTTTGTTTGTTTCTGTGAAAAATCTGCAGTTTCTGGTGGGAATCCCTGTACCATGAAGAAATTCCTAATATTTAGCTCATAAATATACCTTATATGCATATAATCTGCATTGTTATTGTTTACATTTTGTATTCGGATCCGTACTAGAATACATTTATCAACAATAACAATGGACATTTCACATATACAGACTGTGTTGGCAAGCAAGACACCGGGCATTTGTCATGATGATCGGATTATAGTAATTTCAGTAGTTGATACATTGATACAGAGTAGTGAAAAATTAGTCAACAGATACAGCTAATGTCCTTTTAAGAAAGCAAGTTTCGTTGTAAGGCTAAGCATTCTACAGACCAATGTATCTATCTCTTTAAGGAAGTTATTCAGTTTTACAAGACACATGAAACTCCCATGTTTTTATGTTTTATGAATGCATCCAAAGCATTTGACCGTGTCAGTCATTGGACACTATTTCAGAAGCTCTTATCAAAAGAAGTTCCTGTTTGTAAGATTGGGTTTATTTTGGTATAGATCTTATTAAGTGTGTGTTAAGTGGAGATCTATACTCTCTCCTGCGTTTAAAGTTCTTAACAGCGTTCGTCAAGGGGTTATTCTCTCGCCACTATTGTTGAATGTATGCATTGACAAACTTAACTCTCGTCCATCCACTTGTAATGTTGGCTGTCTTTTTGGTGGTAATAGACTAAATCACTTTTGTTATGCTGATGATTTAGTTATCTTTAGCCAGACAAGCAAAGGCCTTCGTTATGTAGGTCATTTTACCCCTCACTCATGAGCTGAATTTCATTAGTCTAGAACATTCTCAAGGTCACCGTCCTTTACAGCCTCACGGCCAATTAGTCAATTAGTCATGTTTGGAATGTTCTGGAAATTTAATTAGTTGTGCAAGAGAGATAATTTTAGAGCAGTAGCATGCATGTCAATAAACGTTCTACATCGTTCCTATATGCTCTTATCTAACAACATGAGTATAAATATGGAATTGGTACAGCTTACAGTCAGACATTTGGAATTGTGTCTCTTGCGTGTTACTTCAAGAAGTTGGAAACTCCAGCATTATTAATTTCAAGACTTTTCAAGACCTTTACTACCACGCTGAATTTTTACTGTGGACTTTGCAAGTTAACTCAGACATTTTCTTAAAAAATGAAATTTATTATGAAAAAATAAAGCTAATTGCAAAGTCAAGGGATAGAATTCAAAATGTAAAAGTGTACAGGCTACTTATCGCAGCTTGGACAGCAAAGCTCCAGTCACAGAGTTGTATCAGTCAGTTAGATGAATGAACAGTCCTTCGGCTTGTAGGATTGAAGTTGCACATAGTCCACAGTATAAATCCATCGTTGGCAGAAAAGGTCTTGAAAAGTCTTGAAAATAATACTGCTGGAGTTTCCAAAGACTTCAAGTGACACACAAGAGAGACGATCCTAAAATGTCAGACTGCAAGCTGCGCATGTCCCTATTTATACCCTATTTATATATGCTTAATAAGAGCATATAGGAACAATCTAAAATGTTTATCGTCATGCTAATTACCGTTCTAAAATCATCTCCCTTGCTCATCTCATTAACTGTCACGAACATTCCAAACACTACTAATTGAATTCAAGGTTGTGAGTCGTTAAGGGCAGTGACCTTGAGAATGTCCTGGACTAATTAGACTCAGGTCATGATGAGTGTGAGGAAAAATGACATACATAACACACCACCTCTTCAAAAAAGAAAAGTTTTCAAAGTAAAAATCTTTCTTTTACAAATGTAATCTTAAAAGTGTGAACAACAATAAACTCTAAATACGAGAGACAGTCTGCAAGTAAATTGCCTATTGCCTGATTTGAAAAAGTTACATAAACGTCAAAATGCTGTAAAGCTAATATCAAAGATAAACACTCTTTTTCAATTGTAGAGTTTCTCTGGGATTTATTAAATTTTCGTGACAAAAAGCAAACAGGATGGTCTATCCCATGAATATCCTCTTGCAATAAAAAGGCACCAGCAGCCATATCACTAGCATCTACAGCTACTTTGAATAGCAAATTGGAATCTGGTGCAGACATGACTAGGGCACTTTGAAGTATGGCTTTAAGTGTATCAAATTCCTGTTGGCATGTTTCTGACCAAACAAACTACTCGTAGAGAATTTTGACAGAATTTTCTGTAATAACCAGCCATACCGAGAAAGCTGTCACCTGTCTCTTGCAATTTGGTTTGAGAAAATTTGAAATGGCAATGATTTTGGAATCAACAGGTTTTACCTCACCCTGTCCTACAGTATGTATGAGGTAAGTCACCCTCGCCCAACCAAACTCAGATTTGGCAAGGTTGACAGTCAACATTGCTTTGCTCAGTGTCTCAAAGAACTCATTAAGGGCAAGCGTCATTAACTTAGGAAAACCCTACTTCCCTACTTAGTTATCAGAGGAACAATTTCAAAGACGTGCCTTTCCTACAATGGCACCAGCTGGACAAGATAAACATAACATTTGAAGATTCACACCTTGGGGGAATTAAAAGTCTTCTGTTTGTCACCAGAGTTGGTCAGGCGTAAGGTCTACATCCGTCTAGCTCAGATATGATGTCGTTGATTATCCATTGGAACATTGCCAGATTCCCTGAGAGTTCTTCATTCCAAATGACATCACCTTGTATTGGAACAAGTCTGGTGTAACAAAGGAAGGTGTTTCACGGGCGCGATCCATCAGAGGGACTTGCAGAAATCCCTTTATTAGATCAAATTTGGTCGCATACTTTGCTTTTCCCACTCGATCGATGCAATCATCAATCCTTGGGATTGGGAAAGTGTCTGTCCTTGTTAAAGTGTTCACTTGCCTGTAGTCCGTGCCCATACGATAGCTATGATCTTATTTTGACACACATATGCACAGTAAACTCCAGTTGCTTGTCCTAGGTTCAATAAATTCATTATCGAGCAGGTATTTGACTTCTTCCTGGAGATATTTCGCTTTCCTTGGATTCAGTCTGTATGGATGTTGTTTTACAGACTTACTGTCCCCAACATCAACATCGTGATTGATGATGTTTGTCTTTGTTGGAACATCTTGGTACAGGTGTTTGTATTCCTGGAGCAGTTATTTCACTTGTTGTATGTTGTGATGGCTGGAGGTGTTCCAACTTTGTAGACGCAAGATTCTTTAAGGATTTCTGAATTCTGAAGCTTGACCGAGCCCAGCCTTGAATACAGAGCATCTCCATTCAAGTCACTTTCAGTATCGCTATCTTCATAATGGCTAGAGCTGACTGCACTGACAGGATAATCCCTATCCAAATATGGCTTAAGCATATTTATATGGCATAACCGTTTTTGTTTTCGCCTGTCATGTGTTTTTATTATGTAATTGAAATTGCTTGATTTCCTATCGATTAGATATGGCCCAAAGTAACAAGCATGCAGTCGTTTTCCAGGAACCGGAAGAAGAACAAGAACTTTTTGACCTGGTTCAAACTTCCGTTTTGAGGTGTTTTTGTTGTATTTGATTTTCATGGACTGCTGGGATGACTCGAGGTTTTCTCCAGACTGGGTAGTTCACATGCTTTAGAGAGTTTTGTACAAAAATCTGACACATATTGTAAAATTTTTAGACAATCATCATCGGCTGATAGGAATTTCTGTATAAAGAGCTTAAGTGGGCCACGGACTGGATGTTTAAATACAAGTTCCAATTGGCTAAAACCAGATACCCTTGAATTGACTCACTAAAAGCAAAGAGTAAAAAACGAATTCCTTTATCCCACTGCTTTTCTGGGTCAAAACACTAGGTCCTAATCATATTTTTCAAAGTTTGATGAAATAGCCTGGCTCGAGAACACCCTGACTCTCTGGGTGGTAGGCCGATGACCTATACTGTTTAATGCCTAGCTGATCCATTACTTGTTGGAAAATTCAAGACATAAAGTTGGAGCTTTGATCGGACTGGACACATTTAAGGAGGCCGAATAAAGTGAAAAATTTGACTAAAGCTTTCACTATAGTCTATGCCTTTATATTTTTCAGTGGTATGACTTCTTTGAACAGAGTAGATGTGCACATTGTTGTCAACATGTACTCATTTCCTGATCTAGTTTTTGGTAGGGCCCGACACAGTCTATTAGGATCCTACTAAATGGTTCTTCAAATGCTGGAATTGGCTGTAAAGGGGCCTTTGGAATGGTCTGATTTGGTTTTCCTACCATTTGACATGTGTGACAAGTTTTACAAAAATGTGCTACATCCTGCCTTAGATTAGGCCAATAAAAGTTACTGAGAATTTAATGATAAGTTTTACTGACCCCTAAATGACCAGCACAGGGGGTTTCATGGGCCAGGCGCAATATTTCAGCACAATAGGGCTTGGGAATCACAATTCGATGTTTTATAGCCCAATCGTCATCAACCAAGACATAAGGAGGTCTCCATTTACGCATGAGATTACCAGATTTTGTACAATAGGAAACGGAGCTATCTGACGTTTCACCTTCATCATCTACACTGTCAAACAAACACAAAATATCCGGGTCTTTGTGTTGTTCTGCAATGAGATTTAATCTAGAAAATGTCTGACATTAGCCAGCAGAAGTTTTACTGGAAGTTTCAAATCCAAGAGGGATAACTGAATGATCCGTGTCAAACACACGACTAAGAAAGGTGTCATTTAAGTCAACATCTGTGACATCATTTTGGAGAATATTTTGATTCTCAGAAGTTTTCTTTGACATGGCTCGAGTAATAGCACATGAAGGGTATAACCCGGAATTTCTTCCTCAATTGGCTAAGGATCCAGATCAAAACTAGGATTATCAGTCATAAGTGGATTTGTAATGGCCTTTTCCCCAGCAGGGTCGTTTCCAAGAAGAAGGTGAATCCATTCAAAAGGCAAACAAGGCCTTATACCTAAAGTCATAGGTCTAGAAACAAAGTCCGAAAGATAGATATTATGGAGAGCAACTGGAATGTAGTCATTACAGTCAACCCCCTTAAAAAGATATTTAGAACCTGAAAATGACTTTTCAGAAAATAGCAGGGTATCTGCCAACAAAAGAGACTGGGAAACCCCGGCATCTCTTAAAATTTTGACAGGGGTAGCGGGAGAAAAACCATTATAGAAAGTGATATAAAACCATCATGAATAAATGGTTCAAAATACCCATAATGCTATATTGAGAAAAATTGACCTTGACCTCATTAATTGGGGATACGAAGGGTTTAACCTCAGGAAATGTGCTACACACATTATTAGACTCTAATTTAGATGATGAAGAAATAAAGTCACTGGACTTAGATCCACTTTGACCACTTTGACTTTCATGTTTTCTTTTCAATTTGGAACAATCTGACACTGAATGGCCATCTTTTTTACAATAATTATAAGAAAGTGTAAGTAATTTTTCGTAATTCTGACTGACTTGTTCAGAAGAACACCAACGATCAAACAATTGTTATTTTGTTCGAGCAAATTCAACATAAGTTTGATCCTTGGCCTTCTCACAATCCTTACATTTCTGACGGTAAGCTTCATGCACCAACTCAGAGTTCTTGAGTAATAATTCCTTCACAGAATCATAATCTGAAGCCTGCTCCACTGACAACTGAATATAAATTTATCTGGTTTTACCCAACAAAGCACTCTGCAAAAGCATAGACCAGGACTTCTTAGGCCAATTAAGACTCTGAGCAATTTTCTCAAAATGAAGGAAATATTTATCAAACTTTTTTTTGGAAAGGGAAACTAATCTCTAATGCTGTTTTTAGCCTATTTTGATTGTTTTAACATTTTAGTTCGTCATGCTTTGCTGGTGTTTTATGAATTTTAAATGTGTAAAGCGCACTGAGACGTATGTCTAGTGCGCTTTAAAGAAATAAATATTATTATTATTATTATGTCAAAACCGTTCGAAGCGAAGAATTTTCATGACTGTTCAAGCTCTAAACGTCTCATTTTTAACTGTAGTCGATGTTCTTCTTATTGTCTTTCCTTTTCTCTCTGCCTTTCTTCCATTTGTATTTCTTTTTCTTTCATTTGTAATTCGTTTTCTTTTTCTAATGCCAATTTTTTAAGCTCCCAATCTGCCTGTATTTCTAATTCTAATTTTCTGAGTTCAAAGATAGACTCGGGCTCATAATCTTTCAAGGTTGATTCCTCAAATTGAACTAAATTAACTAAATTTTTTGCACTATTATACTGTATTTCCCTCTTGTGCATAGATCTTTTCGACCCATACTTTAAGAAAATTGGCCACTGCTATAATGTTGTCTTTTCTAAGGGAATCAAATGTGTCCTGATCAAGGTCATCCCTAAATTCGTCTGGCTTGAATTCCAACATGATTGAATTTCGCTCAGATCACAGTATACAGTAGTTTTGAAAAGCCTGGCAAAATGTTGTCAAACGGCTCAAAATGTTCGCTCCCTGACGAGCCCCCAATTTTGTTACGTAATACAAAATGAACAACAGGTGAACTCAGCAGTTTCTGTGTAAAACGAACTTTATTACAAAAATAAAACAAATTCTAAGTCAGGGATAGAATACATACTGTAAAAAAGTACAGACTACTTATCTCAGCTGGGACGGCAAAGCTCCAGTCTCAGAGTTGTAACGGTATGTCATATGATTGAACAGTCCATTGGCTTGAAGGCTTGAAATTGCAACATAGTCCACAATATAAATCCATCGCGGCAGTGTAGGTCTTTAAAAGTGTTGAAAATAATACTGCTAGAATTTCCAAAGAATTGAAGTAACACACAAGAGACACGATCCCCAAAATATCTTACTTCAAGCTGTGCACGTCCCTATTATACTCATGTGTTTACAAAAGAGCATCCAAGAACAATCTAGAATTTTTATTGACATGCTAATTACTGTTCCTAAATTATCTCTTTCACGCAACTCATTAAATTTCAAGAACATTCCCCACACTACTAATTTAATTCAAGATGATGAGGTCGTTAAGGGCAGTGACCTTGAAAATGTTTAAGAATAATTAACGCAAGTCATGATGTGTGTGGGGGAAATGACATACATAACAATACATAGTTTCAAAACTTCATAAAATATGTAAATGAGTTATTTATTGACTTGACACCGCTCAATTCTTCCGAATACAATGATATATCAGCCAGATCAAAATTTGTAGCACGTTTCAACAAATTGAATACTGTAATTTTGGGAAAATATCACTTATTACAAAGTTCATAAAATATACAAATGAACCTTTAATTAACTTTGCACTGCTCAATGTTTCATAAGACAATTCGATATTTATCAAATCAATATCTGTAGCAGTTTTCAACGAATATGGTGCCTTACACTGCATAAAAACCCAATAATTCAGATACATTCACATTAATGAGTTGCCTGTATCATATAGTATAATACACGTGAATTCACATGAATCCACATGAATACAGGCTTGACTGTATTCATCTGTATATGCACTCTTCAGCTAAAATACAAGCAATTATCCATGTTAATACAGTTAGTATTGTAGGGTTTTTTATGCAGTGTTAATTTCAAAGTTGTATGCCAAATTACAAAGTTTATTAAAATATGCAAATAAATCCTTAATCAATGGCACACTACTAGATGCTTTACGCAACATTTAGATATCTACCAGATCAGTATCTGCAGCAGATTTCATCACATTTGGTGCAGTTATCTCTGAGCTATAAGACTTATTACAAAACTTCATAAAATATGCAAATGAGCCATTTATTTACTTAACACTGTCCAGTGCTTTTCAGATCAATATCAGCAGCAAGTTTCATTGAATAAAGTTCAGAGTTATATACCTAATTACAAGGTTCATTTCCTTCACACTATTGAATGCATTACATCACAGTTAGATATCTGTAGGATCATTATCTGTAACGTATTTCATCAAATTTGGTGCACTTGTTTGGAGTTACGGGCCTAACAAAACTTCATAAATATGCATATGAACTTAACTTGACACTTCCGAATGCTTCTCAGTACAATTCGATATATATCAGATCAACATTTGTTGCGTGTATCATCGACTTTGGGGCAGGCATTTTAGAGTTATGTCATTAAGTACAAAAGTTCATTAAATATGCGAATGAGCAGATCATTAACATGACACTCACAGTGCCAATATAATGTTCTGAGATTGTCATCTGTGAAAAGTTTCATGAAATTTTTTGCTTTTTATCTTGATGAATGTTGACAGTGTCATCACTGTCTCCATAGGTTAACTATTATATGAAAAAAATGATATTGCATAACTTCAATATGCAAGCCACACTAATGACAATCTAATCAGTTCTTACAAGTAGCATGTGGTACCTGCCTACCAAATGTGACTCGATTTTGTTCAAGCGTTTTTGAGATATCGTGCAATAGACTGACAGACAGACAGAGAGACAGACACAACATATACCCATGCACAGAGAGAAAGACACACATCGCTATAACATTACCGCACGTTTATGAACACTTGTGCTAAAAAGAGAAAAAAAGAAAAGAAAGCTGCCAGCAGCGTTAGCTGGGCCAAAGCAGTTGCCATGGTTGCTAGAATAAGAAAGGGAATATAGTCTAATAAATAAACCTTCTATAATGCAAGAAGAAAGTGCTTACTGTGGTTTTTATGGCCGCAAAATCATGTGACTGATCAAAACACATTTTGCAAACTAAAAATTAGACATACTAATTGTGGCACAATTCGGTACTTCATGTCCCCTTATGTGAAGAGTCTAGCACTTGTGATTACTGATTACAGGAATATTTGTGAAATTGAAGTCACAGGTCATCCTTGTCACTTGTCATGTTGTAAAAAAATCTGCTTTCATACTTATCCTTGTATATCACAAATCAGATCCCCGGTTCTTTTGCCAAGCCAAGCATTAGTGTACATTATAAATAAATTAATGTATTGTATTTTTATGGCTGGGGATAGGGTAGCAAATTCTGCGTGTGTATTGGTCAAAATAAGTGAACCTTCCCGACCCATTGCCCAAAACAGACCGCCTTTTAAGATGACAAAAATTTCATGACCCTCCCCCGCCTGAGTATTGATCACATTATGAATGATAACACTGGCCATTACAGGTTCATAGATAGACCTACCACTTCTTCGAGAACTTGTATACACTGAATACTATATCTAGAAAGGTTCAAACAATTCTTCGTTACTTGTGCTGCTGCCAGTGTCATGGACTGAACAATTATTATCTTTGCAAAAAGCTCTGAGTCTCATATGTCACTGTTACTATCTGTATTTTGAACATTTACCAAATAAATTGTTTTCTGAGTTTCTATGTGTTTGTTCTCTCCTTAGTAAATCATCTTAATTCTGTCTCCTTTGTTCGCTTTGATTGACAGATTGTAATTAATTAAGTATTTGTTAGACTGGCCAAAAATTACTTGGCTTTTCTCGGAAGCAGTTACTCACTACTGTGGACCATCTTGTTCACCCTACGATCTATGCGAGAGCCTACTTAAAACTTGTCAGTCTGCTGTTCTGCTTTGATATTTATATGTGCAGAGACTTGGAGCAAGAGTAGTATTTCTTCAGTTCTCGTGCATATAATGCACATATCGTGTGCTTCTCAATAGACATTGAATCAATACCTACATGATCACTTCTGTGGTCCTTCTTTGACAACACATCCCGGTATTACTGTTGATATACCCCTACTTTGTAACTTTCAACTACATTTCAACCGGGCCTTACTTCTTAGGGATAATGTGCATTTTTACACATTTGCAATTTCAACAGCAAAATGTTGCACTTGTAATTCCCTCACCAAAACTGCCAGGATATAAGGTCATGACGGTATCTGGGATACGTAGAAGCAACGTTAGCTATTGCAAACATGCTTGATCAAAGACATGCCCCTCAGTTGAATACTCTGGCCAAAACACAGTACTGCAACCAGAAGGCGGGAAACACTTGACTATATAGTATGTACATATATTTTATACTTATCTTAAAATTTGTAATACAAAAAAGTATATTTATACATTTCTTTCGTTCTTATTGCTAATTAAAAGTAAGGTTACTGAAACTTTTACTTTATATTCCCGCCCTTGTGTTTATCAATATAAGTTTTGTAGATCGCTTTCCTGAAAACTAGTCAGATATGAACAGTCGTGCTAGGCAACACAACATGGAGAATCTTTCAATGTAAGCCAGGTTCAGTATAGTGTATAATCATTGCCTTTCCTCAGCCAAAGGCTGATAGGAACTGTTCATGGCCTAAGCGAGCTCAATTTACAAGGAGACAACCCCGAATGGAGTTTCCAAGACAAGGTGTTCATGTAATAGATTGTACGTTATACTTTTTTCCAATTCACAGAGAAATGAATTCAGAGAATGAAGTCATGCAGTGAATCATTTTGTAAATCCTAGCATACTTTTGAACACTTAAAAACTGCTTTTTTACGGGAGGGATAATTATGAAAATCCAGTGATCCCCTCTGTGCCGTATGCAAAATACATGCATCTCCCTTTGAAGTTTTCAAATTTAAGGTGAACCCCATGGATTTTGTTGGCCCAACCCCGGCCGTAATTAACGGACACTCCCTTAGGTGTTTCATTGCACTTAAAACGACCGATGCTTGTGGGTTATGGCTACTGCCTTGTGGGCCCATTTCTGTGATCGAGGTCATAGATGATCCTTTTCACGTATCATTTCTTTAAAAAAACTTTACTCCCATATTTCCCTTGTGCACCTAAAGTCATACTTCTAGCTTTCCTGGCTAACCGAGTGCATGATTAACGAGATAGGGGTACAGTAAGGGTCTAAAGCAGGCGTAACCCCCCATGATAAACTGTTCAATGTTGTCAATCATTGGTCTTTGTTAAAGAGACACCAGCCTTATTGGACTCTTCTACAGACAATTATAGGTTATGGGCATTGTTCAACTGCAGAGGCATAATGCGGGTCAAAGGCCGATAAAAATTCTGGAAAAAGAGTTTTAATGAACAGGACGGCATGTGACCTTGAAATTTGGTCGTAGTGTGTACAAATTATATTTATAGAATTTTGATTGGCGAAACTTTATTCCAATGGGGTAGGTTTTCATGGTTCTATCAAAGAAGGTCGCCGGTTCAAGTGACCAGTTATCATGGTATCGATAAAAACGAATGAGATCGTTGAGTTTTACCAATGTGCCAAATTGCAGGTCATTTTGTGCATCGGCGTTTGAATAAGAGCCGAAATACTTTAAAGTGAGTTATAGGCCATTGACGGTCGTTCAAAGGGTATAATAAATAAATGTTGGTCCAACACTGACTCACACGTACATTCCGCAAAACCTTACTCCCCTGTAGTTCCTAACTTACATTGATTTTACATAATGTATTTCAAACTGAAAAAAAACAAACGTCAATTACTTTAAAATTTGATAATTGACATCATGCCCCAAAAAACCGTGCTAAAAGGTCTCTGATTGGTCAAAGTTTATGCAAATTATGAGGGATACAAAATGTTAATTCGATATAGCAGCCAAATAATGTGAATCTTAGCTGCGAGTACAGAATGCTGATAATGTTTAACAGGTAAGAAGGAGCGATACTTATCCAAATATACCCTGGCTAGAAATTTGCCACAAAATTGCAGGGAAAGAGTATGAAGTTTCAAATCAGAGCCCGTCAACCAAGACGTACACGTCCTTACAAACATTAATAGGACAATTTAGGGTAGACTAATCTCTCCATTCCTTAGAAGCGAAAAAGAGATAGTTTTGGTTTTTGTCCAAATAAATGACTTGTTCAACTCTTCATGTGCATGATTATTACATTGCCGTTCTACGCCTGATCAGTGCAAGGTTTCATTTTTTTAGGTAATGACAATAATACACTCAGACGGGTTAAAGCAGTTGCTGGTAAACAAAATCAGACTGTGGGCATTGTTGTTTGTTAAAGTATCGATGTGAAAACTTCAAGTCGTGCAACTTGATGAGTTTGCCTTGTTTCAACGTGAGTACGAACATGATTGGTGTTTGATGACAGACAAACAGTAGAGGCGAGATCTCTGGCTTGTACTATCTATGATTTGATGTAACTTGGAATATTCAATTTATTATGTACTGTACAGGATGAAATCTCATGGGGAATATTTTTCCAAAACGATTGATACTGCAAAGCGAAGTGTGGTTGTAGTGTGTGTTGTTATTTTCTTATGTAATGAGAGACACATTTTTATATTTAACCGTGATGGCCTCAATCGCTTGGCATTTCAAGTCATTTGCATTTTAGCATACGGTTTACTATTCAACTTCTTTGCCTTTTCCTCAAAACCTTACTTTAGTCACTTTTATACATGAATGTCTAAAAATGCCCAATTCTTACATATACATCATGGGTAATAATAGACTTGAGTAAGACAGTGGTATCGTATGAGAAATGCTTACATACTTTTATGTTTCATTTTGTGTTTCGTTTGTGCAGGGTGACCTTAAATGTATGAAGACGTAATCATTTTCTTGAAAACAGTTGTTCACTGACATGTGGATATTACCATAAGTCATTACCTATTGCTGTTACCATGGTTTCACCTATTGGTTCTGTGTCAGCTGACCACCAAGTAAACACGGTTTTGTCTTCACTTGCTGTAAGCTTCTCGACCTTTAGCATCAAGTAACCGTCAAATTCATGCAATGATATATGTGGATATTTACTGTCAATGGCATCGGCAGAACAATCTATCCACTCGGTATCAACTATCAATGAAAGTAAAAGAAAACCCAGTATCTTTACATATGAGAAAACGCCCAATTATATAAACTCCCTAAAGCTCTGATCATTATTTGCAATTGTAGTCAAAGAAGTCAAGTATCTAAACCAGTTTCAAAAATTGTCGCCTACTATTTTTATGTTCGAAATGTCTCTCTCCCATGACTGATAAGTTATTTATATAGAAATCACTGCCCTCATTAGGAAGCGTTCAGTTTTTGCGACTGGGATCGGTCGGCAAAGTCCGGGAGAGTCTTATTATTTTGAAAACTGCAAAGGAGGAGGGATCATTCAATGTTTAAACATTACTGAGGTGTGCGTCACTTAATTGTCATAAATCATTTCATCCTGACAAAAAGCAGTGCCGGTGTTCAAAACTATAAAAGGAAATAAAAATGATTCACTGCATAATTGTCAATTATCAAACGTCTTTGCACAGATTTAGCTAGATTTAAATGTTTTGTTCATAGTTTCTCATAGACTACAATTAAGAGTGAATCAACATTTTCAGTGAAATTCCCAAATCAAATTTTCTGTATGCATACGAGTTGTAACCTACCTATTCCAATCAAGTACATTTATGTCAATTATCAACAATCTATAATTACATGTTATGTTGGTCATTTACCCCCCTCCCCCACTCATGACCTGAGAGTAATCAATCAAGGTCACTCTCCTTTATGTCCTCACGACCTTGAATTCCATTAGTCATGTTTATAATGTTCTTGAAATTTAGTCAGGTGTGCAAGAGAGATAATTTTAGAACAGTAATAAGCATGTTAATCAAAGTTCTAGATTATTCTTTTACGCTCTTATATAATCACATGAGTAATATAATAAATAGAGGAGGGGCACAGGTTACTGTCAGACTTTTTGGGTTGTGTCTCCTGCATGCTACTTCAAGTATTTGGAAACTCAAGCCGCATTTATTTCAAGCCTTTTCAAGACCTTTACTATCAACGCTGGATTTATACTGTAGACTTTGTGCAACTTCAAGCCTGCAAGCCAAAGGACAGTTTATTTTTCTGACTGACTGTTACAACTCTGAGACTTGAGCTTTGCTGTCCAAGTTGAGATAAGTAGTCTGTACACTTTTACAGTTTGTATTGTATCCCTGACTTAGCAATTAGTTTTATTTTTCGTAATAAATTTCATTTAATACGGAAACTGCTGAGTTCATATTTTTTCGTTTTCGGTCACAAAACAAAATTGGGGGCTCGTCCGGGATATGAATATTTTGAGCTGATTGACAACATTTTGCCAGCCTTTTCATAACGAAACTATATTGTGAACTCGGCGAAATTTAATAATGGCGAAATTCAAACCACACGTACTGTCCGGCTGTTTAAAGTGGAAGTCAAAAGATCTATGCGCAAGAAGAAAATTCAGTAAAATATTGTCAAATATTTAGTTAAGTTAGGCCAATCGGAGGAATCAACCTTGAACGATTATGAGCCCGAATCTACCTTTGAACTAAGAAACTAGAAATGCAGGCAGATTTGGAGCTTAGAAAATTGGCATTAGAAAGGGAAAAATAAGAAATGAAAGAAAGACTTAGAAAGAACAAGTCATCGTTGATGACACAGTCCCCACTTGTTAATGGGTGCTTTGATTACAGGTCCTCAGAGAGGATAGAGTCCTCTTCATTAGGTCTGTGATAAAAA
>LD351713.1:0-40792 GCA_001465055.1 Ptychodera flava | reverse complement strand
ATTGGATCGTATCACAAAACAAATCGACGTGCATCTGTATGACATATGAAGTAATCCTTGTACCAAGTTTGAATGAAATCGCTTCAGGCATCTCTGAGATATCTGCATGAACGGACGGACGCACGCACGCACGCACGCACGCACGCACGGACGCACGCACACACGCACGGACATGACCAAACCTATAAGTCCCCCGGACGGTGTCCGTGGGGACTAAAAATAGGCAGAAAAGATTAGAAAGGGAAGAAAGACAGAGAGAGATAGAGAGAGAAAGAGACAGAGGAAAAGAAAGAGACTTAGCAGGACGTCGACTACAGTTAGAAATGAAACCTTTAGAGCTTGGGCAGCAAGGAAACGTTTTCCCTTCAGACAATTTTGACATCCCTGAGCATTTTAGGTTAGTTCCCCCTTTCTAAGACAAGGATTTTGACAAATATGTTCTCCAATTTGACAAAATTGCTCAGAGTCTGAATTTGCCTACGGAGTCCTGGTCTATGCTTTTGCACAGTGCGCTGGTGGGTAAAGCCAGAAAAATTTACATCCAGTTGTCAATAAAGCAGGCTTCAGATTATGATTCAGTGAAGGAATGGATACTAAAGGGTTATGAGTTTGTGCCTGAAGATTACCGTCAGAAATTTAGGGATTGTGAGAAAACGATGGATCAAACTTAAGTTGAATTTAAAATTTGGTCCAACCTGGAAACAGGCAATATCGAGTCTCTGTGGATTACTATGAGACCAAAACGACTACCTCGTCAATATTCGAATATAACTGTCGGATCTATCTACCACCCACCAGGTGATAGTCATAAACACATGAATAAGCAAATCATTGACTCTTTGGATCATGTCCTTTCCAAGCACCCGTCCAGTGGTATTATTGTTCTCGGAGACTTTAATAAACTGCCAGAAAGTACTATCAAACGGGCTCACCAACTCAAACAAATTGTTGCTCACCCAACCAGAGAACAAGCAATACTGGATATAATTTTCACAAATATGGAAATGTTGTATAAGTGCCCAGTAATTCTCCCTCCTCTTGGTAAGTCTGACCACAACACAGTCATATGTCTACCTGAACCACAAGTGAATTTCAGTCCTGGAAAGGTAGATCGAATGATGGTAAGATCCAACGATCCCAATGGTAAAGCTATATTTGCACATAAATTACAACAAGTGAATTAGACTCCTCTTTATTTTTTAGAAACATGTCAACAACAGTTTGATTATTTTTACCACACTATTAACTCCCTTATGGATGCGCATCTGCCTAACCGACAGGTTAAGAGATGCACTACCGATAAGCCATGGATCACTGATAAATACAGAGATCTCATTTTACAGAGACAAGCAGCATGGAAAGTAAACGAAAGCATCAGATTTAAAACAATGTAGAAACAAAAATAACCGTTTATCAAGATATCTGAAATCAAAATACTATCATAACCAGGTAGAAGATCTCCACATGACTAATCCTAAACAGTGGTGGAGAAAGACAAAAGAAATCATCGGAAAAGGGAAAAGAGGGGACAACAATTTGCAGTCCCTGGCAAATGATATATGTAATGGAGATACTAAACAACTAGCAACAAAGATTAACTCATTCTTCCAAACCGTAAGTGCACATCTCTCACCACTAAGCTTTTCAAAGGTGGCTAAACATGAAGGTCAAATACCAAATAAATTCATTATTTCAGTGTATGAAGTTGAGAAAAAATATTCAGAGATCAAAGTTAACAAATCTATGGGACCAGATATGATTCCAAATTGGATATTAAGAGACTTTGTTGATTCCCTTTCCAAGCCCATATGTGCCATTTTCAATAGTTCAATTCGTGAGGGATATGTACCAACGGTGTGGAAGTCTGCAAATGTCTGTCCCATCCCTAAAGTTAATCCACCACGTACCCTTTCTAAAGACTTACGTCCCATAGCTTTGACACCTGTATTGTGTAAAGTACTTGAGTCATTTACTGGTAGATGGCTTCTTGAAGTGGTTGAAGACAAAATTGACCCAAAGCAATTTGGTGCAGTTAAGGGCACTTCAACAACACATTGCTTGATATATATGTTTCATCAGTAGTACCTATCTGCTGAACAAGGCAAAACAACACATGTTGTTCTCTTAGACTACTCAAAAGCTTTCGATCTTATTGATCACAATATCTTGATCAAAAAAATGGAAGATATGCATGTCCCTGCAATTTTGGTTCAGTGGATCGCTGCTTTCCTTTGTGACAGGCAACAGCGTGTTATACATGGAGGGGAGGTCTCTGACTGCATCAAAATTCATGGAGCTGTACCACAGGGGTCGTGGCTGTGTCCCCTATTATTTATCATAATGATAAGCTATTTGAAACCACAAGCCCTGACTTACAAATTTATGGATGATACTAGTGTGTCAGAGTCATTTCTTTATCAAAGCTCCATGCAGGAGGCTGTAAATTATACAACTAAATGGTATAAGGAAAACAATATGAAACTGAACCCTGATAAAACAAAAGATTTGTTAATCTGCTTTAAGAAGAACAAACCAGACATTCCCCAAATTTTAATAAAAGGTTTAATCATAGAAAGAGTAAGGGTCCAAAAACTTCTTGGGGTTATGATAAATAATACACTTTCATGGTCTGACCACATTGATTTCATCTACAGCAAAGCGTCCAAACGCTTGTACTTTCTCACCCTTCTTAAAAGATCTGGGTTGAGCACCAAACACCTGTTAACATACTATGCCTCAATTATACGTCCTGTTGTTGAATATGCATGTCCATTATGGCACAATGGTCTTACATTAGACCAGTCAAATGTTCTTGAATCAATACAAAAGAGAGCACTTTTAATTATATTTCCACAGAAGTCTTATCAAGAATCTGTTCAAACTAGTGTCAACACACTTCAGCACAGAAGAGACATGTTATGTAAATCTTTCTTTCAGAAAATTTGTACTGATGGTGATAGATAGAACTACTTGATAAACCCTGGTACTACCAGAAGGACTCGCCACTCAAAACATTATGCTACTTTTAGATGCCGCACACAAAGATTTCAAAATAGTTTTATTCCATATGCTCTCTGTAACTATCAGAAATATTTTTTTTTGCCAGCTCGTAGTTTTGGTGTTACCACTTTCTTCCTCATCACACATATTTGCAAAGTGTTGCAATTTTTAATTAACCATGAGTAAATGACCAACAAGTGATTTTTTATGCTTATGGTTCGCTAGTATTACAATTTTTATAATGCTCACATAATTTAACTTTCTTACTCTAGTTTTATAGTGTAGTTTTTTGTGATTTTATGATTTATTTTATATCATTGTAACAATTCAACCTGTCTGTTATGGTATTTTGGTTGCAAAGTCTAATAAATAAATAATAAATAAATTTGCTCGAACAAAAGAACAACTGTTTGATCGTTGGTGTTCTTCTGAAAGAGGTCAGTCAAAGTCACGAGAAATTACGACAACTTGTTCTGATTGAGGAATTTAAAAGATATGTTCGAAGTGTCATCAAGAAATTTATCAATGAACAAAGGGCCGATACACTAGAGGTTGTAGCACGTTTGGCCGATGACTATTCATTGAACTATACATCTTCATTTCTCAGCAAACCATCCCAATCCTTTTTCATACCTAAACAGTGCAGGGAAATTTAACGTAAATTACGATAAAAATATCTCAAAACGGAAGTTTAAACCAGGTCAAAACGTTCTTGGTCTTCTTCCGGTTCCTTGCAAACCACTCAATGCTCGTTACTTTGAGCCATATCTAATCGAGAAGAAACTAAGAGTTTTAAATTACATTATAATAACATGTGACAGGCGAAAACAAAAACAGTTATGCCACATAAATATGCTTAAGCCATATTTTGATAGGAATAATCCTACTGTAACACAGCCTAGCAGTGCAATGAGCTAAAATATTATGACGATAGCGATACTGAAACTGACTTGAGTTTAAATACTCTAAATTCCTTGCTGGGGTTGGTCAAACTTCAGAATTCGGAAATCCTGGAGAATCTGGAGTCTACAAAGTTGGCATACCGTAAGCCTTCACAACAACAACAGGTGAAAGAACTGATCCATGAGTATAAACACCTGTTCCAAGATGTTCCAACAAAGAGAAACATCATCTATCACAACGTAAATGTCGGCTACAGTTATCCTGTGGAACAACATCCATACAGACTGAATCCAGAAAAAGTAAAAGTATCTCCAGGAAGAAGTCATGTATTTGCCAATAAATGACTTTATCGAACTCAATTAAGGTAACTTGACTTTGCCGTGCATACTTTATCCCAAATTCAGTGCCATTTCAAGTTTTCCAATGCCAAATTATACGAGGATAGTCATGGGATCTATCTTCCTCTTTGCTATTTTTCATGCAAACTTAACAAATCCCAGAGAAACTACTCAACAATTGAAAAAGAGAGTTTATCTTTGATGTTAGCTTCACAACATCTTGAAGTTTATGTTACTTCTTCAAATCAGTCAATAGTAGGTTATTGTGACGTAGTGTCATGTGATTATTATTCATGAGCTGTCATTACTATTCACGAGGGGCATGTATATCTCTCTTAGCCTAGGTGTACCCAAGTCAGTCTCCAGCTATACCATCACACTATGTATGTAGCTTAGAGCTTAGTGTAATAAAGTAGCATCTTAGATTATCGTACTCGCCGTTTCCATTCGTCTTTACATCCCTTCATCATTGGAATACCAGCCTTGCCGGCCCCGACATGCTACCACATAACCGACAATACCATTATATCCTCGGTGATATCACATTGGTTCTAGCTTAATGGGATTCTAACTCACATTCTCAAGACGGACTTGGAGGAAACCTGGTTGTAACAAATCTTAACCTGTGAGTACTTTCAGACACTTATAAGCTGTGTGTAAGACACGCTTGGAACTTTAACAAATAACTATATGCTACTAAAATCTGAGAGACTCGGAATGAATGCTTCTATGGTTGTTGTAACCTGACATCGCTACCAGCAGCAAGTTAAATATCTGCTGGAACTTTGTTGTCCTTTTATGTATGTATTGGTGTATACCAGCATAGCAGAATCTCTGGTCCCTGAGATAGCCTGGTGGAACTGAATTTTCTGATCAACTTAATACTGGTTCAGACATTGCCGTGTGTACAAAGCCGTAAACCAAAGACAGGAAATTGGATTGTGAGCACTGTCAACATAGCGTAGATATCAACCATAACCAGTAGAAGCCCAGTTCAGAGTAAATGGTGGACGGATGGTGGACAATTAAGAAGAATAACAAACTTTTGTGTGAAGTGAACTTAATTGAACTTCATCGCGAACACTGTCATTGAAGCAACCGGACTTGTTCTTTTATAACTTTTGAATTTCTTGAAAATTTCTGTGTGCAGAGAATTTTCAATTTTTTTCAGTGCTTGATTAATCTTTCAGTATATGCGGGAAGACACACCCTCTTGATGCAAAAGACTGTAAGTACTAATATAAACAACTATTGAAAACACAATTGGAACTATTTTGTGATTATAAGATGAACAGTAAAAGTCACAGAATATGCTCTCTAAGAGAGGGTTTACTCAAATCATTTAGTAATTATCAATTTTTCTAGTGACAATATCAAAACTGTAATTGTCGAACTAAATGTTAAAGTAGTATAAATAAAATTGTAGTATTTAAAGCCATCTGCTATTCAAAAATTGTAAATTTATTCTTTTTGACAACTTTTTAAAGGATATTTCATCTCATTGATACGCGTTCTTGAAAATGTGAAGATCAAAGGTCAAAACTTGATGATTGCTGTATTGTTTGGAGGACCTGGATGCATTTGAAGGTTTCAGGATCATATCTGATTGGTTCTTTACTATTTCAAACAATGTTTAGGGGTCATATCTAAGTGGTCCCTTAAAAAGATTGAGGGACACATCTGGGTGGTCCCTGAAAGTTTCAAGGACTCATCCGGGTGGTCCCTGAATGTTTCAAGGACTCATCCGGGTGGTCCTTGAAAGTTTCAAGGTCACATCAGAGTGGTCTCTAAAAGATCCAGGGACATATCAGGGTGGTCCCTGAATGCTTCAAGGACTCGTCTTGGCGGTCTTTGAAAGTTTCACGGTCACAATTGGTCCCTGAAAGATTTAAGGACTCATAGACTTAGTCATGTTCACGCTACGATCACAGTTGCTGACATCAATGTCGAGATCGGGAACAGTACTGTCACTCCACAAAGGACCTTGGTAACACACATCAAATTCATCGGCGATATCCAGATTTCCGTTGCTTTCCATGTAGTCCTGTCATTAAATATATGGGGTAATGAACGTCCTACATTCAGAATCGGTAACCTTTCCCGACGAACGAATTAGTGCAGTGGACAAAATTCATTCGAATGTCACGTCGTTTACACAATTGACTTGAAACAATGCAGAGTCTCACAACAATGTGACCCGTGACCTTTCTTATGTTAATTAGCAAGGACCATATTATTTGGTTTACGATTCGGTGTCTCGCTTAACGAGAAATGCATCATTGACTACATCTCCAAATTAATCATGAAGACTTTAACATACAACAACAGTATTTTAAACGGTGGGAAAACTTTACAGCATAAAAGAGCAACATGTACCTTACCTCGGACCTTACACAATCGCGCGATGGGCCCTAGGTGTCCCTGTAGCTTAAAATGGAATATGCCATCATGCAAATTGTTTACTGTTAAGACAAGCATCGCGTCGGCTCGCGACAGCATACTTCAACAAGCGAGTACATTGCCATTAATCGTCAAGACGCACTGCATGAAAACCCAATAATTCAGATAAATTCACATTAATGAGTTGCCTGTATTATAGTATAATACACGTGAATTCACATGAATCCACATGAATACAGGCTGGCTGAATACAACAAATGGATTCTTGACTGTATTCATCTGTATATGCACTCTTCAGCTAAAATACAGGCAATAATCCATGTTAATACAGTAAGTATTATAGGGTTTTTATGCAGTGACGCTCGTTTAAATCGACTGAAGGTTAAGCCACTTCCAAGTTCATCACATTTATGCCTTGTAGATCTCGTCGCGTGATTAATACGCAAAGACATGTTTCCGCGCTGGCCGACCAGTCACTCATCGGAGCCACGAGGACGTCGGGTTAAGCCATTACATAATCTTAACTTCGAGGTGCTGAATATTGACGCTTATGTGCAGGAAGTTGGCCAAGTCTTTGCAGTGATTCCTCTGTCTGTCAGCTTTACCAAGTAATGCTTGTGAATGCACAAGCTGATGAGCGAAGGTCACATCAGGATTGTCCTTGAAAGATTCAGGGTCTCATCTTGGTGGTCCGTGAAAGTTTCAAGGACTCATCCGGGTGGTCCCTGAAAATTTCAAGGTCACACCAGGATTGTCCTTGAAAGATTCAGGGTCTCATCTGGGTGGTCCCTGAAAGTTTAAAGGACTCATCTGCGTGGTTCCTGAAAGTTTCAAGCTCACACCAGGATAGTCCTTGAAAGATTTAGGGTCACTTCTGGGTGGTCCCTAAAAGTTTCAAGGACTCGTCTGGGTGGTCCCTGAAAGTTTCAAGGTCAAGTCAGTGTGGTCTCTAAAAGATTTAGGGTCTCCTCGGAGTGGTCCCTGAAAACTGCAAAGACATCTCTGCACAGTCCCTAAAAATTTGTGACAAAAACTGTTGGTTCCTGCCGTTAATATTTTAAGGTTTCAACAGACAGATGAAATTTATGACATTTCTTTGCAACTACCAAAAAAGGTTAATTTTTCATAGAAGGGCTGAAATAATTCAGTGATTGTAAAATTTTCCAGAATTAATCAGCACACTCACAAGAAAAGGGAAGTTTAATCAAATTTACCAGGTCTCATTTCCTTGTATATTAAATAAATAACTGTACAAGACATTTTCTTAACATCTACCAAATCATTTGAAAGAGAGATCACCAAAAAAACATACACTACAGCAGAACTGATTTGGGTAGAGGTAGAAGGCCATTTTCTTGTCGAAAATTTAAAATTTTTTAATGCATCATTTGGTGAGAACAGTAAATGCTTACAAAACAACCTTGGAAAGGGAATTTGTATTTTCACTTAAACTAAACAAAATTGACAAATCAGTTACGTTTAATGAATTCTCCTTTCCTGAGCGTGCGAAAAGCTCGACAAAAATGTAAAATTTGTTCGAGATGTATTTGATGATTGTGCAATTATCAATAATTTATGAAATTTGCCCCCGCCTTCACACAAAAACACTGTGAGATTGATGATTTTTAAATAGGTTATAACAAAATGCTCAAGATCTTATGATCACAAAATAGTTCCAATTGTGTTTGAAACAAAATCTTAACAATCTAAAGATAGGTTGTTTTTCTGGGGTGAACGCCCCTTAACTAAATACCTGTGTAAATTGTACGACAGGAAAATTTGCATTCTGTGAATATTCACTTGTGTATCTTTTCATTAGAGGCGAAAAACAAATATAAGAAGCTGTGGGAAATACTATTCTTCAGTTGCATTTAATAAAAAATTTACACTAACTGGGTGGGGTCAACACAACAGGTGGTTGGTACCATTGCATTCTAGGGTTGACCAGGTCAGTGTATATCTTTTACTACAGCCGTGTGCGAGGGGTGCTATTGAGTGAGCGATATTATGTCCGATAGTGAGAAAGCCAAGGCTAAACAGTTAAACAAGAGCCTATTGATGATTATGGCACAACAAGTGGTTTAAGGTAGCTTTCCACCTTTGCGTCAACATCTTTTCAAACCACTACGGCCCAAAAGTATGCCTCAGTGTACGGTATTCCGCTAAGCATTATTTCTATGGAACAGCGCTTTCAGCCGGTCTTTATTGACAACGGCGAACATTGTATCAATTTATTTTCAATAGATTATCGATCGAAAATCTGTTTGGGTGCCGTTCGTGCCGGGCGCTCGTGTGTTGAGGTCACGTCATAAACATTTCCACAATTACCCGTATATTGACTTATACACTTTAACATCAAGGTATCCGTTGGTTTCCTGTACTGAAAGTATATCGACGACATTTTTTTCAGTTTTGGTGATAGTTTTACGTACGTTTAAGCACATTTTGGCGCACTTTGGCGTAGTTTGGCGCCATTGTGAACTGGGAACTACACGCCAGTGAGTGAGACATCAATGTAACGATTTCTGACAAAAGAATATCGATCGATAACGTTCACTGCACGATTACAGTGGAGACTCTACGCCCGTTTGCCTCTATTCTGTGTTATTTTTGCAGTTTACTGGAATTTTCATAGTTGATATTCGCCAAAATTTGGTGTAAATTACAACAACTTGACAGGTATTTGGTCTGTACAATTTAAGAGACGCTAACCGATTAAAATGCGTCAATATAAGACCCTGATTCTGCATATGCAAACGCCGTAAGATCGCCATTCTATTGAGGGCAAGAGCAAAAATTCAGCAATCGAAAAAATAAAATGCAACTAAAACATATTTCGTCGAGAAATTCAACAAACTAAAACGACAGGAATTTTGTATATAAATCAAAGAAACACTGTGCCATTTTTCACTATCATTGGTTCAGAATTGAGAAATTTGAACGAGCGAGAGTTGTACGGTCTGTTTAGTACATTAAACGCCATTGTTTTCTATGGGAAATCGAGCTGATTAGACACATCGTAAAATGAAAAATACATCTGAAAAAATCCGTTGGTTTAACTTTTTTATTTCGCTGTTATTTTTTATAATATTTTGTATGACAGATATCATGAAGGGTAACTAAAACTCTATGGTTTTATTTTTTTGAGTTTCCTTCTTATTTTTATGAAATGACGAGTTGAAGATCGTTTTGCTGTTGACTGTGTTTTTACGTAATTTTGCATATGGCTGTTATCGCTTACCGTAACGTATTTTTGGAATTCCCATGTGAAATTCTTCCCCAAATATTATAATTGTGAGGGCAGCATATACGGGAAATAGGACCTGTTACTCTTTCATTAATATTTAGCTGTGCAGCAAGGAAATACGGCGAAATTTTCAACATGACGTGGGAGGTGAAATTTACTCTGTGAACGCGCACTCCACGTATGTGTGGCGAAAATTCGGGACGCTAATACCGTACAAAATGGGGCGCCTTTGGGCCGTAGTGAACGTGAAGTTTGCCATCAAGTTGTGTATTTCTACCCAAGTGTTATATATCACCTGAAAGCTATTTCTATGAATTTTTTTGTTTGATCAAGAAGATTAATGGTGATGAATTTTCATGAAGATTTTAGTGAAAGTGTTAAGAAATTGGGTAAACTGACGTAAAAAAGTTTAAGTCAGAGTGGAAGGGGACTATTGTCTAGGTGTCAACGAGTAATTGCACTTCAGAATACGAGCTACAAAACCGTGTCTCAGATTTTTGTAAAAAGCCTTAGTTTTTCACAGTGCTGAATCAGAGTTTATCAACCGATTAGTCTAACAATGCCGTCGAATTAAGCAGCGATAACTCGACTCTAAAGACCTACATTAAAAAACTGAGACATAGTTTTAGAGACAACCTAACCGACAATGATCTGTGAAAATCTAGTGGACTTCCGTTCACGCGTTCACGAGTTAAACTCTTTTGAGTGTGCTGCAAAATGACAAAATGCCGAACTGTCAAAAAGGTGATTTAGTAAATTGGTTCGGTTTTTCCTTTATGGATGGCCATAAACAATTTACTTGACAGATAAAACACCAAACCAAGATAGTGCTATCAATGTTTTAACCCAAACAGTATTTTCACTCGTTGAAATCAGTGTCAGCGGTTATAATAAGGCTAAAAGAGCAATTTTCGGGAGCGATGTCCCCTCTCAGAGCACAATGTACACAGTGACCGATGACTAAATAAACTTGAGGAGTGCCCAGGAAGGGATTATGCATAATTATGCCGGATTAGCTGTAAAATCTAGACAGAGTATTAACTGTTCGACCTAACTGTTGGGACTGCTACGGCATATCAAAGCCCTCTGCCAAAGCGTAAATATAATGTAATTTTGTGTCAGTATTCGATCTCGGAAAGGGTTCATAGCCGCGGAAGTTCAGATCGAGCGATCCCGTTTAATAAGTGACATGAATTCAATATCGGTTGACACCACAACTAAAACAACCTGCATTTATATGTAGATATAGATAGGCAGTGTTTGTGATCATGAGGGTATAAAGACCTCCATGCTGTGATTCAGTCAGCTGCTATTTTTCTCGAACTTCACGCGCCTTGAAAACAGATTAACACTCACTGCTCAACTCCGAGCATTTCGATGACAATAGTTTGCCTTCGCTCTTTATGGCATTTCTGAGGTGAAGACCGTTTCTGGAGTCCTTTTCGCTGACATGGCCAATTGCCAGTCAGCGGCAATAAAGTCAATGGAGGGAATTTGAGAAAACTTGAACTTTAAGAATCTGAGCCGCTGTTCTCATCAAGGGCTGTCCCAAAACTGTCATCGGTATCGTTACAAATGCTCTCATCGGACGACAACTCATCGGCCATCGGCGTTAAAGTTTGGCTGAAGTATGATCCCATGTCTGACATTCCCAGGCTATCTTTTTCACGGTGTGACTGTTTTGGACTTTCGATGACCCCTTTTGCGTTTTCTTCCTCTTACGATACTGTTGCTGTCTCTGCCTTGGATGCTGAACATGTACGAGTACGTCGCCGTATTCATGTATTTGCCATCGCTATGTTATGTGGCCTCTAGTGGAACGTACCATATAGTAGTAGGTATACGGGACGGCCGGAGCTTCTCCAACTACTGCTCCGGGTGCTTTTTCAAACTCGCAAAAGTGTCTCAAATAAAACATTTGGTATGTGGCAAAGCAACTACAAATACACGGCGTGCCTACACGACTCATCTGACCTTGATTACACTGCCAAATGTAGGATATGCCCTGATGATCATTGAAACACGATCCCTCCACATCACAAAACGTCTGTCGGAAAGAAAAGTGTTAGAGAAATTGTAACACTGTCACCATTTAGTGTGCGTTTCCATGGTAACTGAGTTTCCCGCCAGTTTGCTGTCACATGATTAGGCGGCGCATGTACGTTAGTTATACGAATAAAACTCACGACTTTGAGTCTATGAAAAGTCTGTCTCTGCGTGTCTCAGTTTCCTTGTGAGCCCGCTTCTTGGGAAAGCGAGAGAACTATAAGGTGTACACACACCTCCCCCACATTGGTGCCGAGACCAGGGTACATCCTGAAATTGAGACCTTTCAGAAAACTCAGCAGACACACCCGAAGCAAGTGGCCCGATCAATGGCGCCCAACCGCGACCAAAACGGTCAAGAGCGGGACACCGGACAAGGATGGAACGCCTCCTTCGACAAGCCGAGGAGCTTATGGAGCAACCGGTGAACACAGACCGCCTTGATACACTGAGTGGGCTTATCAAAACCATGGAAGAGAAAATCAAGACCATACAGCTGCTAGACGAGAATATATTACAGGACACCACCGACGACTGGTACAATGATGAAATCATCGAACAGGATGAAGTAACCACTGGCTACATTCTACGCATCGAAAAGGTACGGCGATATTTTACTCGTCAAGAAAACGAAGTCAGCGTAGTGCCTACTCAGGCAAACACCAGTCTGCCTCATACCGACAACGTGAGTAAAAGAACTGTTCACTTGCCCAAACTTTCACTACCCCGATTTGCTGGCGATTTGCTGCAATGGAAAACTTTCCACGATTCATTTGATTCAGCTGTCAATCAAGACTCGTCTCTCACAAACGTGCAGAAATTTTAGTATCTGAGGGGACAAGTCGATGATGAAGCGTCTCAGTTTCCTTGTGAGCCCGCTTCTTGGGGAAAGCGAGAGAACTATAAGGTGTACACACACCTCCCCCACATTGTTGCCGAGACCAGGATACATCCGGAAACCGAGACCATGACAGAAAACTCAGCAGAGACACCCGAAGCAAGTGGCCCAAACAATGGCGCCCAACCGCGACCAAAACGGTCAAGAGCGGGACACCCAACAAGGATGGAACGCCTCCTTCGACAAGCCGAGGAGCTTATGGAGCAACCGGTGAACACAGACTGCCTTGATACACTGAGTGGGCTTATCAAAACCATGGAAGAGAAAATCAAGACCATATGGCTGCTAGATGAGACTATATTACAGGACACCACCGACGACTGGTACAATGATGAAATCATCAAACAGGATGAAGTAACCACTGGCTACATTCTACGCATCGAAAAGGTACGGCGATATTTTACTCGTCAAGAAAACGAAGTCAGCGTAGTGCCTACTCATTCAAACACCAGTCCGCCTTATACCGACAACATGAGTAAAAGAACTGTTCACTTGCCCAAACTTTCACTACCCCGATTTGCTGGCGATTTGCTGCAATGGAAAACTTTCCACGATTCATTTGATTCGGCTGTCAATCAAGACTCGTCTCTCACAAACGTGCAGAAATTTCAGTATTTGAGGGGACAACTCGATGATGAAGCGAGTCATGTGATTGAAGGCTTAGCATAGACCAATGACATGAGAAGGCCATGGACTTACTCCGTGCACGTTTCGGGCAAACACACAAGTTGGTCAGTGCATACATGCGTGCCCTCTGGGAAATTCGACAACCGAGAGATAAAGTAGAAGACCTGACGCAGTTTTACGACACTTTAGAAAGCTACATACGGGGCTTAGAGTCACACGGCAAAGTATAGGACTCATACGGAGATTTGCTTGTGCCTGTAATTATCGACAAAATTCCAGGGAGAATTCGAACACTGATTACACGGGAGCATGGTGATAAAGAATGGCGTCTTCAGGATCTACGTACTGCCATTTTGAAGGAAATTCATGCAGCGGAAGCTGGCACCTCATCGGGACAAACTACTGACGTCACAGACCCCCAGCCAAAGGTGGCCTTTCTCGTAAAAAACAATCATCGTTCGCCTTCGCAGCAAAAGGCCATGAGCTTAAAGAGTCGCCCCTGTGTATTCTGCAAAGCATCACACTCGCCTACAGTTTGTGCGGTTGTAACTGACCCTATCAAACGAATGGAAATTGTCAAAAGAGAGTTGTTATGTTTCAACTGTTTTGGAACACACAAAGCTGCAGCCTGTAAATCCAAATTCAGATGTAGGAAGTGCAGCCGAAAACACCATACTGCCCTCTGCAATGGCGCAGATCAAATTACAAAGAAACCAGAAAGTGAAACTGTTACGGTACACAGTAAACTTGCACTTGGAGACCAGAAACATCCGTGTGGACCAGTCTTGTTGAAGGGTCCGTGAAGTTTGTTACTTATTCCCTTTTCCTTATTCCTTATTCGAACGTGAAGTTTGTTACTTATTCCTTTTTCCTTATTCCTTATTCGAACGTGAAGTTTGTTACTTATTCCTTTTTCCTCATTCCTTATTCGAACGTGAAGTTTGTTACTTATTCCTTTTTCCTTATTCCTTATTCGAAGTTTGTTACTTATTCCTTTTTCCTTATTCGTTACTTATTCCTTTTTCCTTATTCCTTATTCGAAGTTTGTTACTTATTCCTTTTTCCTTATTCCTTATTCGAATGTTAAGTTTGTTACTTATTCCGTATTCCTTATTCAAAATGTGAAATATGTTAGTTATTAATCCCAACAGACACCGTCCGGGTGGACTTAAAGGTTTGGTCATATCTGTGCGTGCGTGCGTGCGTGCTTCCGTCTGTCCGTTCACGCAGATATCTAAAAGGTGCCAATAGCGATTTCATTCAAACTTTGTACAAGGATTACTTCATATATCATACAGATGCACCTCGATTTGTTTTGTGATACAATCCAATATGGCTGCCGTGCGGCCATTTTATTACGATTTTTTCATGTACAGAGCCATTACTCAGGCATATCTCAACCGATTTTATTCAAACTTGGTACAAGGACATTGACCAATGTCAAACATATGCAACTTAATTTGTTTTGTGACACCATCCAATATGGCTGCTGTGTGGCCATTTTGTTACTATTTTTTGTATGTACAGAGCCATAACTCAGGCATATCTCAACCAATTTTATTCAAAGTTGGTACAAGGAGATTGACCAATGTCAAACATATGCACGTTAATTTGTTTTGTGACACGATCAAACATGGCTGCTGTGCGGCCATTTCGTTATGATTTTTTCATGTACAAAGCCATAACTCAGGCATATCTTAACCAATTATATTCAAAGTTGGTACAAGGATATTTACCAATGTCATAGCTATGCACATGATTTGTTTTGTGGTACGATACAATATGGCCGCCTTGTGGCCATTTTGTTACGGTTTTTTCATGTCCTGAACCATAGCTCAGACATGTATCAACGACCTAATGAAGAGGACTCTATCCTCTCTGAGGACCTGTAATCCAGTACCCATTAACAAGTGGGGACTGTGTCATCAACGATGACTTGTTCCTTAGTACTTATTCCTTATTCAAAGCTATCGAAATCTGAAGTTTTTTACTTATTCCTTATTCGAAATCTCAAGTGTTTTACTTATTCCCTATTTGAAATCTGAAGTGTGTGACTTATTCCTTATTCGAAATCTGTAGATTGTGACTTATTCCTTATTTACAACCTGAACTTTTTGACTTATTCCTTATTCGAAATCTCACGTTTTTTACTTATTCCCTATTCGAAATCTGAAGTTTTTTACTTATTCCCTATTCGAAATCTGAAGTGTGTGACTTATTCCTTATTCCTTATTCGAAATCTGTTACCTATTTCTTTTTCCTTATTCCTTATTCGAAGTTTGTTACTTATTCCTTTTTCCTTATTCCTTATTTGTTACTTATTCCTTTTTCCTTTTTCCTTATTCGAAGTTTGTTACTTATTCCTTTTTCCTTATTCCTTATTCAAAATCTAAAGTTTTTTACCTATTCCCTATTCGAAATCTGAAGTTTGTGACTTATTCCTTATTCACAACCTGAACTTTTTGACTTATTTCTTATTCACAACCTGAACTTTTTGACTTATTCCTTACTCGAAATCTGAAGTTTTTCACTTATTCAAAATCTGAAGATTGTGACGTTCGTGAAGTGCATGCAAGCAGGTAGGTATTCGGTCGACCATCTGTACCAGAAGTGTTGATGTATACATTTTGTGAGATATCTGGCGCGTTTTTTTATTGTTGTCCGGTACCGATCACAATCGTAGGGGCTGTCGTTTCATCCATGTCGATCAGTTCATAAGTATTGAAAACCGCTTGTGACCTTTGCCACTCTCTGTGATATCATGTTAAAAATGCCCATACCATAGAATCAGTCGCCGACATTTCAAAGTAGCGGCATAAGGAAAAACTTCAAATAAGGAAAAAGGAATAAGGAATAAGTAACAGACTTCGAATAAGGAATAAGGAAAAACTTCGAATAAGGAATAATAAAAAAGGAATAAGTAACAGACTTCGAATAAGAATAAGGAAAAACTTCGAATAAGGAATAAGGAAAAACTTCGAATAAGGAATAAGGAAAAACTTCGAATAAGGAATGAGGAAAAACTTCGAATAAGGAAAAAGGAATAAGTAACAAACTTCGAATAAGGAATAAGGAAAAACTTCGAATAAGGAATAAGGAAAAACTTCGAATAAGGAATAAGGAAAAACTTCGAATAAGGAAAAAGAAAAAAGGAATAAGTAACAAACTTCGAATAAGTAACAAGGAAAAACTTCGAATAAGGAATAAGGAAAAAGGAATAAGTAACAGACTTCGAATAAGGAATAAGGAAAAACTTCGAATAAGGAAAAAGGAAAAAGGAATAAGTAACAAACTTCGAATAAGGAATAAGGAAAATCTTCGAATAAGGAATAAGGAAAAAGGAATAAGTAAAAGATTTCGAATAAGGAATAAGGAAAAACTTCGAATAAGGAATAAGGAAAAAGGAATAAGTAACAAACTTCAGATTTCGAAAAAGGAATGAGGAAAAAGGAATAAGTAACAGACTTCGAATAAGGAATAAGAAAAAAGGAATAAGTAACAGACTTCGAATAAGGAATAAGGAAAAACTTCGAAAAAGGAAAAAGGAATAAGTAACAGACTTCGAATAAGGAATAAGGAAAAAATTCGAATAAGGAAAAAGGAAAAAGGAATAAGTAACAAACTTCGAATAAGGAATAAGGAAAAAGGAATAAGTCACACACTTCAGATTTCGAATAGGGAATAAGTAAAAAACTTTAGATTTCGAATAAGAAATAAGTAAAAAAGGTCAGGGTGTGAATAAGGAATAAGTAAAACACTCGAGATTTCGATAGCTTTGAATAAGGAATAAGTAATAAGGAATAACTAACAAACTTCACATTTTGAATAAGGAATAAGTAAAAAGGAATAAGTAACAAACTTCACGTTCGAATAAGGAATACGGAAAAGGAATAAGTAACAAACTTCGAATAAGGAATACACGTGTGTTAAGGTGTGGTAACATAATTGAAGGAATGAAATACAAACCAACAATCAAACCTCCCGTTTGGGTGCTTGCTTTTGAGCCCAATAGACAACGCACGAGGCTCATCAAACTTTGAGACAGGGCAAAGCTCCGTAAATATATTATTGGAAATATACTTTTTATCATTTTTTTGGCATTAGAAATATGTACTCTTGCATAACAGACCATAAAAATCATACTAATGCAAGTTTTAAAATTCTTGGCCGACAACGGAAAATTTGTCAGCATACGCCGTACAGGAAGCTGGCTGGCTAACCGGTACATCGTGTCACCTCTCCCGTTGAACACGGCCACACGTACCCGTGGTCAGCGAGATGAAAACATTTATTTGTAGACCTTACTGTAATGCTTTAAATTTTATTTCACCATACTCACACAATTCACAGAAAAAATCCTTATAAGTATAGCTCGGTTTTTTTCTAAAATCATAATAGCATTCAGTTTATATAAAGGTCTAAGTCGGATTGGGCGAGCGGGCAGTTCGCTATGTCACTTACAGGGCGGTGTGCATGATCAATGCAAGCACATAGCCGGTTGCCATAATCGTAAATTGTTCAAAAACGTAATTTACTACAACAAATTGAGCAAGCGTGTTGAGTTGTAAAGATGTTGTAAGCATTAGTTTTTGACATTTTGATCTCAAATATTATGTTTCGTGATCATGGTACGGCATAGAATTTGCCCTCGCTGTCTGTTTTGGTAGCCATCTAATTTCAAAGATGGTTCCCGTCGGTGACACAAGGCTAGGCCTGCAGCTTATATTGTCGCCGCGATCGTAACTTTCTTACAAATACCAATGATCTCAACCTGAAAAAAAGCCAGAATTCGACTTCATTTGTGTAATATTCATTAGTTTTTAATGTCTTTGCTTTCGATTCGCTTTTGTACATTCACGCCGCAACAAATATTTTGCCGATGCCCCTGTGCCCTACGCTTAGTTTAGGGGGTTGTGCACTGCCCTCGTATTTCAAATATGGCCCGGTAAGGTAATGTTGGTAGTTGCCGTGATCGTAACTGTCGTAAATAACTTTCAAATGCAGTTTTTTAATCAGAATTTAAACAAAAGGGTAAGAAATTGCTTATTTTATTTTCATTAATCTTTGACATTTAGTCTTCGGTTTTGCTTCATACAGCAGCGGTCCCCCGTAGAATTTGCCGGTACTCGCCGGGAATTGACTCAGCCTACGCTATCGCTTAAACGATCAAATAAAGTCAACAGCTACGTACATGTTGCCGCGATTGTAAGCTTAAATGTGTAAGGAGTATGGTTTGATATCACAATCCTAACAACATAATTCGACTTAATTAGTAACGAATAAGGAAAAAGGAAAAGGGAATAGGTAAAAATTTCGAATAAGGAAAAAGGAATAGGTAACAAACTTCACGTTCGAATAAGGAAAAAGGAATAACTAATAAACTTCGAATAAGTAATAAGGAATAAGGAATAAGTCACAAACCTCAGATTTCGAATAGGGAATAAGTAAAAAACTTGAGATTTCGAATAAGAAATAAGTCAAAAAGTTCAGGTTGTGAATAAGGAATACGTCACACACTTCAGATTTCGAATAAGGAATAAGTCACAAACTTCAGATTTCGAATAGGGAATAAGTAACAAACTTCAGATTTCGAATAAGGAATAAGGAAAAAGGAATAAGTAACAAACTTCACATTCGAATAAGGAATAAGGAAAAAGGAATAAGTAACAAACTTCACATTTTGAATAAGGAATAAGGAAAAAGGAATAAGTAACAAACTTCCCTGACCTCTTGTTGAAGACTGCTGTCACTACTGCTGTTAATGGAAATAATCGCATCAAGGATACTCGACGAGGGTTCACAGCGATCGTTCATTACCACTGACTCCGCTAATCTACTCAAACTACAGATGCAAGGGACTGAGAAAATCAACTTGGCACCCTTTGGCTCAACTTCGAATGGTATTCGTGCCATGAACAACACAACGGTTCATCTTGAAACGGCCACCGGACCTAACATATCGGTTAAAGTACTTATAATACCAAGAATTTCAACCCCATGAGAACTCATTTAACAAGATCAGTGCTGGATCTTCCACATTTAAAGGAACTCAACATTGCTCAACGTCTTGGTAGTGAAGCGGTAGAAATTGACATTCTCACTGGGGCAGACTACTGTTGGTCCTGGACCAACAGCCATGTCGTCCAAATTTGGATATCTGCTTTCAGGACCAACGAACATGGAGAGTACTGTGGGTACAAGCTCATCAACAACGATACTGCATGTCATGACTGACATTAAAGCAGACCAAGAGATAATGTCGCAATACTGGGACTTAGAGACTTTAAGCATCAAAGAGAACTACAACGCGGATATCACTAACAACAGTTGGTTTGAAAAATATCGTGAAACACATTTGGAAAGGTCATCGAAAGGTCAATACATCGCAAGTTTGCCATGGCGTGAAGACCATCCACCACTACCCACAAATTCCGAGATTGCCAATTTGAGAACCCGATCAATGGTACGCAGACTAGAACCAGAACTCAGACATAAATATGATGACATCATCATGCATCAAGTAGCCAAGGGATTTATCAGCAAGATGGATAATGCAGACAATTCCAAGGGTCATTACTTGCCACACCATGCAGTCAGGAAGGATTCTGAAACTACACCTATCCGTATTGTGTTTGATTGTAGCTGCCAGAAATCATCAGAACAACCAAGCCTCAACGATTGTTTAGAGACAGGTCCGCAATTGCTGAATGAACTTAGCACTATACTGATACGTTTCCGAGCACACAACGTAGGATTTACGAGTGATATTGAGAAGGCATTTGTTCATATGCAGCTGGCCGATAAAGATCGTGACTATACCAAGTTCCTGTGGATTTCAGATCCTGACAATCCAGAGAGTCAGTTTGAAACATACCGCTTCAATGTGGTGCTGTTTGGTGCAGTGTGTTCACCATTCATCTTGTTGTGAAAACACACCTTGAAGAAAACCCATCGCACGTCACATCAGATATCGCAAAGAACGTGTACATGGACAATATCGTTAGCGGTGCTGTTGATGCAAAGGACACAATGACATACTTCGAAGAAGCAAACTCTGTCATGTCCAGTGGTGGCTTTCGACTACGATCATGGGTATCAAATGATGAGAAACTGAATGAAGTTGCGAAGAATGGCGAAATAGCAGAATCGAAGAGCGAAGTCAGCAATCTTGGTATGAAATGGAATATGCAGTCTGATAAGTTAACATATGTGGAGAAAAACTTCGATGAGGACAGCCCTGCGACAAAACGAGAGATGGTACGCACCACATCAAGTATCTTTGACCCATTCGGATACCTTTCGCCAGTCCATGTGAGTGCAAAGAAGCTCATCCAAGAACTGTGGCAACAAAAACGAGGATGGGACGAACAAATACCTGAACATTTAGAGCAGGAATGGCACAAAATTCGGAGCAACCTCAAAGATGCCCTAGACATACAGATTAACCGCCAGTACATCAAAGAGTTAACACAAGAAAAGGAATGTGAACTTCATGTGTTTTCCGATGCCAGTCAGAGCGCTTAAGGTGCTGCAGTGTACATAAGGCATGGTAAACTAACGTTGCTTGTTATGGCCAAGAGTCGTGTAAAGCCCCTGAAGGATATCTCACTGCCATGCTTAGCACTGATGGGTGCTGTCATAGCAACCAGACTCGTAAACCATGTGACAAATGCTCTGCATGGTACACTTTCCCTCACAAAGACAACAGTATGGATCGACAACCAAGCAGTTATCCATTGGATTGTGGGAAACAAGAAGCTACCAGTCTTCGTACAAAATAGAGTCAATGAAATCAAAAAGCATGATTTCGAAGTAAAATACTGCCCCGCAAAGGATAACCCGGCAGACTTACTCACGAGAGGAATCACAGCCAGTGAGTTGAGAAACTCAGACCTATGGTGGAAGGGTCCACATTGGTTAAGTTAAGGCGATTGGCCAATCTGCAACATCTTCGATAGCAAAGTGCTACTGCAACATGAAGCAATCAATCAACCAGACAAGCCCAGCATGTCAACCACAAGCCCAGCTGACAAGACCGTGGAATTCGGTATCCACAAACTGATTGATGCCAACCGCTACAGCTCCCTGAGAAAACTGCTTCATGTCACCGCATACGTACTGAAGTTTACTTCAAAACTGAGAGGAAGCAAGACTCCCATGGGGAACCCTAACATTTCAGTGCAAGATATCAGAGACGCAGAAGCCTTATGGATCACAGGAATTCAAGCCGAAATGTACGTCAATGAAATCGCTGCGTTAAGGAAAACCAGGACCATGAGAGAACCCCTGGTGAGACAATTACGGTTGTTCATAGACAGAGATGGCATACTTCGTCTGGGTGGGAGGCTCCACAACGCACCAATCAACGAGGAGACGAAATTTCCCATACTACTACCCAGAAACCACGCATTCACAAGACTTGTCATACAACTGGCTCACATCAGAGTACTTCACTCAGGTATGCAGGCAACCGTGACAAATATTCGACAACGTTACTGGATTCCTCGCATACGTGAAAGTGTGAAAGCTGTACTTCGGAAATGCGTCAAGTGCCGAAAAATAGCAGGGAAGTCATACAGAATGCAGATAACACCACCTCTCCAGTCGTACAGAGTTAGTGACACTCCGCCCTTCACAGTGAATACCACAGAGAATCGAAGCGATCTGGAAAACCGCGCAAGACATCTTGCAAAACTGAAGAACCACTTTTGGCGTCGATGGTATACGGAGTACTTACCTGCCCTCCATGAACGTCACTATGTGAAAGGGAAAGCCGGAAACGCCATAAAGACTGGTGACGTGGTGATTGTAGATAGCGATGACAAACACAGACTGAATTGGAACCTTGCTGTGGTGGAAGAGCTAAAATACGGGCATGATGGACTCGTACGTTCCGCGACAATCAGAACGAAGCAAGGTAACACAACACGCCCTATATCTAAGCTATACCCACTGGAGTTAAGCTGCAAATCAGATAGGACATCAGCCGATGTTGTGGAGGACAATACAGAACAGACTTGCAGGACATTGATGTACCCAATGTGAAAGGACGCTCTACGCAGAAATCCACAGTTAAGGCTCGCGAAAACATTAAGCAATGGACACAGAGTCTGTCTGATCAATAAGTAAAGACACAGTGAAACTATCACTCTAGTGTTAATAATGTTTATTGGAGTTTGTTGAAAGTTTAAAAATTTGACTTTGTTTGTTGGATTTCGTGTTCACATTCGAGACTTACAAATAATTGACTTTCAAACTTTGATACTTCCAAAATGTTACAAAGTATCGCGAGATTCGTTTCACAAATGACACTTGATTGAGGTGTTTGTTGTTTCATTCAGTTTACTGTTTCTATGATCGGACTTAGTAGTTTTCACAGTTGAACATTGAATAGTTCATTTGGCGCCCCGGAGGATGTCGGAAAGCAAAGTGTTAGAGAAATTGTAATACTGTAACCATTTAGTGTGCATTTCCATAGTAACTGAGTTTCCCGCCAGTTTGCTGTCACATGATTAGGCGGCGCATGTACGTTAGTTATACGAATAAAACTCACGACTTTGAGTGTATGAAAAGTCTGTCTCTGTGTGTCTCAGTTTCCTTGTGAGCCCGCTTCTTGGGGAAACTATAAGGTGTACACACACCTCCCCCACAACGTCAATGGGCGGGCGATCTCTGACAAGCGAACTTGTCCGTGACTTTTTATCACTTTTATTTGATAATGACTACAGGTACTGCCATTACTCATGCTGTATATTGTAACACTCGATATATGATGCTATTTGTGATCCGTACCAACCTGAAATAAAATCTTCAAAAATTTCACGTCTGGCCTCATTGTGTCGCTAATGCTCAAAAGTTGCCATCTTTTGGAGCGGCCACCCCTATGAGAAAAAAGTACGCTCCACCGCTCTGCGCCTGATCGCTACGCATACACACGATGCTCTTGGCACGCCCAGTTACATAGGTGTCAATGGGATTTTCACAGCGGATGTTTGCCAAGTGTATGAGACAATACAGTGGCGCTATCGTTTAGCTTAATCCCTTGCCGATCAAGACTTAGCCGTAGTCTCAAAATGCAAAAACGTGCATCTGTTCGTCTTGTAAATTTTTATCGCAAAATTTCAGCCAGAAACAGAAACTTTCAGACCAAGATATACTTCGCAAATGAAGATCAATATTAAAAAAATACCTTTAAGGAAAAAAACAAATTTCCGTGTTTTCGAGATAAAATACCCCAGTGAATGTGGAAAGCTACCTTAAGTGGAAAAGAATTAGCTGAAAACCTCTTGCGTCAAAAAGAAATTCTGCAGTCCAAATTGGATCTGTATTAACAAGAGCAGGCAAATCACACACAGCATTTAGAGAGAGAACGCATGCTCAAAACAAAAACATGAGCGAGAAAAAGAAAAGTATAAGAAGAATTAAAAGCAGAAAGGGACAAGCGCAAACACGATTTGAAAATGAAAGAATTAGATTTAAAAGCCAAAGAAAATTCGCATGATGTGGATCGTGAGTTAAATGATTGGACTGCTAAACTTCCTCAGTTCAATAAAGGTGACAATGTTGACACATATTTGCGTACACACTAGCTTGAGCGTACAGTTGGCCTAAGCAGATTTGGCCAAAGAAATTAGCTCTGACACTTGTTTGTAAGTCCCAGGAGGTATATTATAGGTTGAAAGAAGATGACGCCCTGGATTATGATAAGGTCAAAGTTGCTATACTTAGGAAATATGAGCTCACCAGAGAGTCATACAAACTTAAATTCAGAGCTTGCAAACATACAGATGAGGAGACTGCGATACTTTTGACCACTTGATGGAAACAAGTGGGGTTCCATCCTTAAGTGGTGATGAAAAATATGAACGGGTATGTGAACTGTTTATAAAGGAGCAATAAGTTGAGGGTGTGCCCAAACAATGGCAAACATGGTTGAAGGAAAGGGATCCTGAAAACTATAAGGAGTTGGTAAAACTTGGTGAGACATGTAAATCTCCTCATTCTGGCTCTGCTGGCGATCAGACCAAGCGGAAGTGGGGTTTTAAAAGTTTTAACAATAAAAATAGGCAGCAAAAGGCAGAGGGAAAGAAGTCTGACAACTCTTCCCAGAGTGTTGAGAAGTCAAAGCCCTCAGCTGCATGTTATACTTGTAGGAAAACTGGTCATTTGGCAAGAAATCGTCCCCAACAAAAGTCTGATAAAAATGCAGGTTTAGCAAAGACAAAGGTCTTTGGCAATGTCAGAAGTCAGGGTGACAAAGGCTATGATATTTGGGCTGAATTTGGTAATGGATATCTACTTGGGAGAAATACTTACTTTGGGTGTTTAGACAGTAAACCAGTGATTATACAGAGGGACACGGGTTATTGTCAAATCTTGGTAAAGCCAGAGGTCGAACAATAATCTAACTATTTGCCTGGAGAGACTGGCAATATTAGTTTTGCAGATGAAACATTGCACGAGGCGCCTGTTGTCAAAGCCCACATCGAAAGTAAAATTTTCACTGCACCTTTACGTATGCGGGTATGGAAAGGTATACCAAAGGACGTTCTACTAGATGAGGACGTACTTGCCTTGCATGATTGCCGTGCGTTTATGGTCACAAGATGTCAAAAGAAAGCGCAGGACAAGCACGAGACTACAGTTAAGCCAAATAAAATGGCCTGTGGCGTGAGAGCGATACCTATTGAGGAATTGCCTACTCTAAGTGAAGCAGAACAAAGTGATGATGACTTCAATAAGGAAATAGAGTCATCTGATGAAAGTAATAATGTTTCAAAACAAATCCACAATGTCAATGAAATCCAAGAAGTATATAGGTCACGTGACGGATCATACCTCCCATGATGCATCAGCCCTTGATGAGACTTCATCAGATCTGAGTGACATCAGTGATGATGAGCAAAACAATGACGTCACTTCAAAAGTGTCCAAGAATATTAAGACTGGATAAAAATGTCAGCAGGAATATGCTGCAATATTAAGATTAGATGGGGATAAGTTAAGAAAACTTCAATCGGCCAATCCTACTCTTCCAAAGGTGCGAGAGCATGCAGATGCAAATCAATTCTTAGAAAATCAAACTTGATTTTTCTAGCATGAGATATTATTGTATCATAAGTGGATTTCCTGACATAAGGTGCATGAAGTGAGACAAATAGTAGTACCGGCGGAATGTTGCAATGCATTACTAAGAGTGTCACATGACATACCTCTGTCAGGACAGCTTGGCATTGAAAAGACTAAACAAAGGTTACTGCAGTACTATTATTGGCCCGGTATTTTCAAGGACGTTGCAGAATACTGCAGGACTTGCAGTCAATGTCAAAAATCTGCAAGACGGAGAGCATCTGTGAAAGCACCTCTTGTTTCGATGCCTATTATAAATATACCGTTTGATTTGATCGCAATGGATATTGTAGGTCCCTTGAAAAGAACTCAATGTGGAAATAAGTTTATCTTAGTCATCGTGGATTATGCAACTCGGTATCCAGAGGCTTTGGCTATACAACACCAGGAAGCCGAGACTGTTACGACAGCATTGATTGAAGTTTTTAGTCGTATGGGACTACAGGTGAAATTTGACAGACTAGGGTATAAACTTTGTGTCACGTCTTTTGATGGATATGAGTGCTAAGCTGAAGATCTCAAAGATTAGAATAAGCACATATCACGATAAGGAAATGGATTAACTGAGATGTTAAACGGCATTCTTAAGGTGATGTTACGTTTTGTAGCAGAAGACCCGAAGGAGTGGAACCGATGTTAGCCGTACCTTCTTTTTTGCGTACAGAGAAGTACCGCAAGCGGGTACCGGTTTAACACCTTTCGAGCTAATGTATGGTCAAAGTATAAGGGGACCACTTACTGTGATCAAGGATATGTGGATTGAGAAAAGTTCACAGGAGGAAACTTTGGCACAATCCGTAATAACGATGTGAGAAAGGCTTACCGACATGAGAAAAATTGTCAAGAAGAACATGGAAAAAACCCAAGCACGACAAAAAAGGGTGGTCTGATTGGGGAGCAAGGAAACGTTCTTTTAGGAACAGTGATAAAGCACTTGTACACTTACCTTCTTCCACTCATAAGTTGAGTACTTAGTGGCAAGGACCATTTACTGTGGTGAGGAAAGTCTCAAATGTTGATTACGAAATTGAGCGAGGTTCCCGTAGAAACCCAAAGCAGGTTTATTATATCAACATGCTAAGAGCATGGAAAGAGAGAAATAAACAGGTGTATTTTGTTGACACTGTTGATGTTGTGTGCAACAAGGACATAAAAAGCTCTATACACTACACACCGGAAGATCAGAGCACAGAGAATTGTAGAGATGTTTTAATTATGGATTCGGTAACTGCGGATCAGCGTCCCAGAGTGTTATGCTTACTGCAAGAGTACAGTGATGTTTTAACTGATGTACCCGGTTGAACTGATCAGGTAGAACATGACGTGATAACTACTGATGAAACACCAATTTGTCAGAAGCCATATCGTCTACCGCAGGCAGCTAAACAGACAGTTAAAGAGGAACTGCAGAAAATGCTGACAGCTGGAATTATTGCTGCATCAAAGAGTCCCTATTATTATTTATTTATTAAACGTTTTTTTTGCAACCAGATCCATAGAAGTACAGACAAGTTGAATTCTTACAATTAACAAATTACACAGATTAAAAGGTGCATATTAAAATTGCATTGTTAAAAGTCATAAAAATCACAAAAAGTGGTTCAAAGAGCACATACATATAAAAAGGAAAGCTATCTTTGATAATTGTAAAGAGCGTAGGGGTAAAACTATTCTTAAACCTTTGTGTACGACACCTAGGGGTAGCATATTGTTTAGAGTGACGAGTCTTTCTGGTGGAGACTGGGTTGATTAAGTAGTTCAACTTGTCAGTATCAATACAAATTTTATGAAAGAAAAATGACATAACTTCTCTCTTTTCTGATGCAATGTGTTGCATTTATTTGTAAGAGATTCTTGGTAAGACTTCCCTGGGTATATGATTCGAAATGCTCTCTTTTGGACTGATTCAAGAAGGGTGCTTTGGTCTGATGTGAGGCCATTATGCCATAAGGGACATGCATACTCGACTACGGGTCTTATGATTGACATGTAGTATGTTTGTAAATGCTTTGTGCTCAACCGTGATCTTTTAAGGAGATTGAGAAAATACAGATATTTTGAAGCTTTGTTGTAAATGTAATTAATGTGATCAGATCAAGACAGTGTATCATTTATCATATCATTTATCATATGCAATATGGATCATTTATCATATCACTATGCCCGCCAATCATCTTCATGAGAAAATGAAACAGAGGGGAATTCGATTTTGTGTGGACTTCAGAGGACTGAGTCAGGTTACGGTATCTGACGAATATCCTATGCCTAGACCAGATGAATTGATTGAGGAAATCGGCAGATCGAATTACATAACGACAATTGATCTCACAAATGGATATTGGCAAAATCCCTTGAGCAAACGTGCTCGGGAGAAGTAAGCCTTTATCACTCCTTTTGGACTGTATCAGTTTACTGTAACGAAAAATGCACCAGCCACTTTTCAGAGGCTAATAGATATGACATTTAATCAGCCCAGAGAAAACGCGTACCTGCATAGCATATTTGAGACGTTACGTAGTTGTAAACTAACTGCTAGACCTACTAAATGCTCTCTTGGTGGCAGTGAGGTTTCTTTCATTGGTTACGGTGCTGGAAGTGGAAAGAGTAAACCTATGGCAGATAACGTTAATGCTGTTGTAAATTATCCAACATCAGTGACAAAGCGTGATGTCAGATCATTTTTCGGATAAACAGGATACTACACGAAGTTTATCCCAAAATTCTCTGACATTGCAACCCCATTGACTGAGCTGATGTGTAAAAATAGCCCAGCCAATGTTCAATGGACTCGGAGCTGTGAGGATGGTTTCCAGAAGCTGAAAGATGCTTTAGCATCATCACCAGTTCCGGCGGTTCCAGATTATAATAAGCTGTTTGTGGTGCAGACAGGCGCGTCTGACCATGGAATTGGTGCAGTTTTGTGTCAATATGATGACAAGGGAGAGAAACATCCGGTTCAGTGTATTAGCAAACAAATCCTCCCAGGAAGAGAAATTACAAAACTAGAGAGAGAGTGGTTAGCCATTATTTTGGCTGTGGAAACTTTGAATTATTACTTGTACGGGAGAGAGTTTAAAGTTCAAACAGATCACAATCTGTTGGTTTGGTCAGACAAAACGTGTAGTAAAAAATCGTAGGTTGTCGCGATGAAGTTTAATACTGCAAGAGCATCAATTTAAGATTGAGTACAAAAAGGGCAGCGAAAATACGAATGCAGATGTCTTGTCGCGAATGTGGAGCTCGGACGTACGGATGTGTGAAGGTGCATGAATGATGTAGTGAAAGGGCTGTAGTGACTGATATACACTGTTTTCAAAAATGCATGTTGAATTTTCAACCCTTATAGTACTGGTGTTTGCCCAGGTTGCTGTACCCGACTAATTCAGTAGGATTTTTTTTGTGATGTAATTTCCTTTAGATTCAGTAGGATTAGCATTGTATTATGTCATTTGATTTTTGCTGGTTTTCTGAATTATTTTGCCTTACTAGTGATGTAGACTCCCTGTCTCCACCAAATAAGGAGGAAGGAATGTGACGTAGTGTCATGTGATTATTATTCATGAGCTGTCATTACTGTTCATGAGGGCATATATATATATATATATATATATATATATATATATATATATATATATATATATATCTTAGCCCACGTGTACTCAAGCCAGTCTTCAGCTATACCATCGCACTATGTACGTAGCTTAGCGCTTAGTGTAGTAAAGTAGCATCCTAGATTATTCTACTCGCCGTTTCCAGTCGCCTTTACATCCCTTCATCACTGGAATACAAGCCTTGCCACCCCAACTCGCTACCACATAACCGACTTTACCATCATAACCTCGGTTATTGATCACAATGCTCTTATTTTTCTGCAGAAATCAAAAGGCAGAAATCAGAGATTGCAAAGTGGAGTTAAGGTTCCAAGACAAGAAATTTACCTTTTTAATCTAACAATTCTCAGGTGGTTAATAAGATCATAACCCCCCTAACATATACATTTTCTGAAAGCCTAGATATAGGGAACAATTTGGTAACCACAGTGTTAACATTGTCTACATAACTATCACATGACAGGTAATTTGCAAAACCTTTCAAAAATCTATTTTCCCTATGTTTTGTCTCAATACTTCAAAATATCTTACTCAAACTTGCTGGAATACAAGCTGTTACAACGCTCTTCTAAAGAGTGTCTCAGATTTTTATATCTTGCTTAGTTTTTTTAAGCACAATTTTTAAAAAATTAACTAGGCTTAAATTCGCTGCTCTGGAATTTTTTCTGGCAATTTTTTAAGAAGGTTTAAAAAAATTCTGAGACATACTTTTAAAGATCCCTGGACCAGCTTGCACTCACAAAATTTTCAGCCATATATCTCGGCGAGTCGCAAAACCCGGACCGAGACGAGACTACAGAAAGCTTGCAGTTTGTTGAGAGTGTCAAAGCTCGATGCACAAAGCAAGAGATAGCACAATCAACAATTGGAACAACTGAGGGTCGCAATTTTGACTGATAGCTTTGATCACCTGCATTTTCACGGCGTCACCGTAACCCCTATGCGTGCACGGTAACTTGTTAAACGGCCATTGACATGGCGCTCGATCACGATCAATATGATAAAAGTCGTGTCCACCGATGTACCGCTCGGCCTGTGTTTTTCAACACCTATGTACATGCCAATTGATTAATGTAAACTCATCAATCAACACAAAAAGTCTATTCAGGACTAAAAACTATGTTGATTAGGCTATGTTCGGCTGATGTCCCATGCCAATAAATATACTCTGAGCTGTCAAGCGGGGCTGTCAATCAAGGGTGTCGGGAAAAATCTGAAGCGGCATGGCATAGTAGCAAGCGTCCCGGCGATCAAGGCAAGCGTCACAGAGACGTGATGCTTGAAGGGCCTAGGGAGAATACTGCTTACCATTTCTCTCGCTGTTCCCTTGCGCTGGGCGTAAATAATGAAGAAAGTCAGCGTAGAACTTTGATAGAGAATCTGAGCTCTAAAAATTATGAGCGCTGAAAGGTCAGTGTCCGCTATACACAAACCTGCGCGCATTTATACCATCATTTTGAACAAAAAAGGGTAACAAACAATATACAATGTGCACTGTACACTCACAAATTTTTCTTTGACCTCAACTCTTTAGAATATTTACAATTTCTAAAATGAAAATGAAGGTTTATTTTTTCCCATGGCATTGATACAGATGCTGCCTATGTGCAAAAAACGTAACTTTTCTATTAGTAAGATAGGAGGTCTTTTGGTCTCGTCTCGTCTCGTCTCGGTCCGGGTTTTGCGACTCGCCGTAGGCTTATATCTTCTTGTGTGTATTGGCCAACTCTGAGACGATTATATAAGTAATTCTGCAAAATGTTTATCATCTTTCTGTCGCATAATATCTGTCAGTTTATGCTCTGTAAAGTACTCTTTCCAGAGGTTTATCGATAAAGGGCAATATCCCTGGTCTAGGTCTTCAAAAATACATCCATCCATGACAGGTTTGAGTTGCAACATATCACCTACAGAGACTATTGACACACCACCAAATATCTTTATTTCCTTTGATTTCTAGGTTCATCAAGGATGACAACTGATAAATTCATATATTTTGTTTGTAGAGTGTTTAATTTGTCAGTATGTAATGGTTTAAAACGAAAACCATGACTTGCTGGTATTTTAAAAGCAGAATGAAATATAGCTGCAAAGCTGCGATGACCGGGTTTTGAGACATCTCGGTGCACAGGGGCACAGAAATAAATATGCAAAAAAGATGAAAGGCTACAGTTGTATTTGTGAAATCGAGCTCAAAGGTCATCGAAGTGATGTGACGTTTTGTCAAAAAAAATTGTACCCGATAGTTATCCCTACATATCAAAAATCAGAACTATAGCTCTATTATTAAGCCCTGAATTAGGTATGTTCATAATTAACACAGGAAGTGGCTAGTCATGTGACATTTTGTCGAAAAACTTTGCTTCCATAGTTATCCCTATGTACCAAAAACACATTGAAGTTGATAGCCAGTTACAGTGAAATTCGATCAAGCTGCAAAACTTTATTAGCCAAGGTATTGTTTTAATCGACCTGTATCAGCGGTTCTAGGACATTAACACAGCAGGGCTTGTTGCGGTCTTGTTCACGTCTTTAATCAGCTACACCTCTCAGTTACACATCACACCAGGGCCACTCCACTGTACGCCAGACAGAAAAACATAAACAAATCACCACACTTTGCAATGTCATGTATCTTTCTTTTTTATTCCCGATTAACAAATGAGCGTGAAAGTTCAGGAAGGTTTTGAAATTTTCGCTTGTCCAGTCTCAGTGAATCTACATGTTAAACAATTTTGGGAATTCCTGACAATTGGACACAATGATAAGTTTTCTGTTGTGGTCTAATCATTGCAACCCTAGTTCTTACAAATGAATAGAATCATGAAATACTGTGAACATTCTCATCACAGTATACCTCACAACAGAACGAAAGAGAAAGTACTAGTGCTGGTACAACTTTAAAAATACCTTAAAGCTAAAAATGGAAATAATAGTGAAAAATTTGTCTAAATGGTATAAATGGAATAAGCTACAAGTAATAGAACACATAATCATGTTTGCAAGTGTTTCAGTGAAACGGATGCCTTGTAACAAACTGTCCTTTTTACGTTATATTAGAATCGCTATGTTGAAAAGGATCTTGCAATGCACCATTGAGTTTAATCAGGCACTCCACAAATACATTTACAAATGTATTTTGAACATGTAAGTTTTATATGATGCTGGTCTAGCCGGTCAATTCTCAAACCTACCTGAACTTTAACGCTCACTTGTTCATCACGAATAAAAAAGAAAGCTACATGACACTGCAAAGTGTGGTGATTTGTTTATGTTTCTCTGTCTGACATGCATGGAGTGGCCTGATGTGTTTTGTAACTGAGAGCTTGTAGCTGATTAAAGATGTAAACAAGACCACATCAAGCCCTGCTGTGTTAATGTCGTAAAAATCGCAGATACACATTTACATTTATTAAAACAACACCTTGGTTAATGAAGTTCTGCAGCTTGATCGAATTTCACTGTAATTGGCCCCACATGTTTATCACATGACACATGGACACACAGACGGAAGTTAATTGAACAAATCTTGACAGAAAGAAAGTAAAAGTTGACGTCGCCATACTGGTTTTCAATTCTAATAGCTCCTCAGTACATAAAACGGAGGAGCTAAAAAAACAACAGTAAGGCCAAAGAACTGAAGAAGATGTTTTGACTGCTCATTAAGGTGTTTAAATTTCATTGCAACGACTTACAGGTTCACTTGACTTGACAAACTTCGACGGGATACAGAGGTGTAATACGTGAGTGAAGTGACCTGGGCACATCGCTCGATCATTTGACAGCTTCTCAGTTTGCAATCGCGATTTTAGCACATGGGTCAGAATATGTGCAAATATCGAGCAATTCAAGAGCATAAAATTCAGAATCTCTTACCGAATACTTAATTTGAACATATTTTTCATAGAATAATTCCTTGAAGAGCGCCAAATTCTGTCGTGTCCAGCTTGCATTTACATGCATTCGTCACTTGAACTGCCGACCTTGTCACTGTAAGACGCCATATTGGATCTTCAAAAGCACTTGCTCATCGCTACCCAAAATAATGTGGTCGCGCTTTCTCATTTCCAGATAAAATTGCATAAAATTCATTTATTTGACAGATAATAATATATTCCATGTATTTACGGTCCATTGGGTCGAAGCGAGAAGTCTAAGTCAATGAATGTTTACCTGGTTTACGGTTTCGGCTTCGTGGAGCGTTCATCCTACCTGATTTTCCTTGATGGTCTCACAACACTTTATTTTGGTTGTTAAGACATGTACTAAGTAATTTGATTGGTTCAAAATGCGATATTCTTGGAGCGCCAACCAATCGAAAACAGGCTTTTTTCATTGCCATGTACCCCCTCAAGCGAAAGCACGTGCCCCTTACGCCGTAGAGGGCGCATTTTTGACACGCTAAATATTGGGAAAATTCACAAAAATATTCAAAATCGGTGTATTATTTTTGGTGCTCGTCTGACAGAATCATTTATTTTTTTGACAACACATTATACAAGGGGGATTTTTTAATCAATTACAATAAAAAATTCTGCTTTAGGGGTAATCATTTTACGAATAAAGACAGTGGAATTTTAAGATTTGACCTGTTTTAGTGTGACACAATTTTGGCAAAATTATGATATTTAGCGATGTTATATTAAAAAGGCTTGACTTTTGTTCAACTTACAATAAAAACAACTTACTAAGAAACAGTTTTTCTTTCAAAATCTCAGTTATCAGCTTAATGTTTGCTTTCAACTAAAAACAAGAGGCATCCAAAAACATTACTTTATCATATGACCGATTTAAGGTTTGGCCTCCCTAACAAAGTGAAAGATCACAGGGTTATAAATCACCGACAGCCCCACTTTATAAGAAAGACAGATAGACTGTACATCAGACATGTTAGACATTTGGTAGAATGAGACAAAGACTGGAGTGGGCGAAATGTGGAGGTAGCCCACGAGAAATTTGATTTCGAAGTGAATTTTTGTCAATTTTTCCAGCATTCAGGGCTAGTAAGAGCTAAAATACCTCTAGGCAACTTGTGAAGTGAGACTCAATGGCAATAGTTTTGCAAACGTGTTCATTCGTCCCTTAACTCCATGAGCATATATGTGTATCTTGTGCTGTACAGTGTAAAGTATGAGATCAGAGGGTATCTTGATAATCATAAACCACAGACACACAATGGTTTTACTTCATAGCGTCACCCAGGTGTCAATATGCGATATCGCTGTACAAGTGGCTGTCACGGTTTCAGCGATAATGCACATGAGCTAACGCAGATATGCACTGGTATTGAAATGTCAATGTGTTTTGTTCTCTGATAACTGTTCGTTTTTTTGACGAATTTTTGAAACGCCCACAGGCTGTGTCAGACAATGGCAAAACTTCACTTAATCACTGAGACAGACAGACAGATATACAGAGAAAGACTAACAGGCTGACAGTAAGGCAGAATCAGACGGACAGAAGAAAAACAAGTACATGGTTGTGCAAGAGATTTGATTTTGGACTTTTACCGAAATTTTGATTCACTAAACATGGCAGTTTATGATGAAACTATGAATATACTTTCTAATACAAAATTAGGTAAATGTGTTCATATTTGTGTGCTTGATTATTGATATTGATTTTATTGATTAGACTCGATTGGTCCATGGTTGTGCAAAAAAATTAATTTTGGAATTTCACTGAAATGTTGATTCACTGTACATGGTGGTCTATGAGAGAACTATGCACGATTTGTTCCAACATAAAACTAACAATATTATTGTTTATATTATTGTAAGCATTTATGTACATTTGATAATTGATATACACTTTACCATCTGTTGCTTGTTTTTGTCTGTCTTTCATCAGTTTTAACTGTTCAAGGTGATTAATATAGGATACCACTGCATCTTCCTTGCCTTTGAAATGTGTGGATAACGTTAAGGTATTAAAAAGATTCGGCGTATTTCGTTGGTGATTAAATATTCAGAAATTATCACACAGACAATCAGAGGTTTGGAGATTTGGCCATAAATCATCTTCTGTCAAAAGTGACCCCCTCCTCCAGATAGGTTTTTTAAAAATGTGACCCTCCTCTTTGAACAGTTTTCTAAAAGGTTACTCTCTTCGAAATTCCCCCAGCCCACCCATTTAATTGCTGAAGGCTCCCTTACATATTTATTTATAAAATACGGTGGTTCCAATGGGGTTCGAACTCACAACGTACGGTACCAAGTCACCTAGCAAAGAGGCCACAGACAAAACCGGCCAAATCCCCAATCTCAAAAAGGTTGGTTCAATAACCGAGCTAAAGTTGTTACAATTTTTGACTGCGACCTCTCAACACGCCGTAGAGTTCGTGAAGCATCCACGCTCGCACGCTCACTTTCACACATTGCACACAAACTTTATAGAAGGCAAGCAACAAATGCAACGCTTAAACTGGGCGAAAGACAGCCTTGGGGACAATTCTATCAATCCAGGGTAGAAAATACAGTGGTTCCAATCGGGTTCGAACTCACAATGTACGGTACCCAGTCACCTAGCGGAGAAGCCACAGAAAAAAGAAATGTATTGTTTGTCTAATTTAAATCCGTACCAGTGTTCGAGCGTCATGTGACACTTTGCGGACTTTTTATTGACACTTACACTTTGACCTCCAAGCGATATAAATTGACGAGATCAATACAATAGGTGATTTTGAGGAACGATAAACAAGCTCCACAGAGGATCGATTTAACATCAAAATACCCTTTGACCTTTCATACCTTGCACGGGTTATCTGGTTCAGTTAATAATGTGACATTTCATCGATATCGTCAAATTTTGTCAACAGTTTCTTTAGAGTTGCACAAAGATGGTAATGCTGTGACAGTAGTTCAAAATCGGCTAAAATTCGTTGTTTTCGTGAAAGGTATGTTATTATATTCTTCATAATGTAACACCTCAGAAGTAAACGTGTTCTGTTATATTATTATGTGTCTCTGCAGGTTGCTAACAGAGTGAAGGAAGCGTCGACATGACGAAGGCCTAAGTCTCGTGAACAATTTGCGCAAATTATGTAAACACGTGATAGGTTACGTATAACAGTCAGTCTATGTCTGGTAACATGTAAGAGCAATCTTTAGCAGAAAACATCAGTCGAATACATTAGACGGACAATTTTTTTAAATTTAGTATACCACTATGCGGTTGTTTTCGTAAAGTGCAGTAAACGCCCTGATGTTCATGCAGAAAAGAGTTTTCAGAGTCTTCGCATGATTTTAACTTATTATTTTCTTTTGTACAAACGTCATCCAGTGAACGATTTTTTATCAAAATGTCGAATAGCTTTAGTCGTCGCATCGCTTAAACCGATTTTTTAAGTTTTCTATTTGATTCTAATGATTTGACTGACTTAACTATGTATTCTTCAGGACAATGACACATGTCCTGACATCTAGCGCCGTGATAATTACAGCAATTTGATCTCAATATTTAGCCTCACCGATTTTTAGCCCAAGAACAAATTGTATGCAGTTTGAAATGCAACGATTCTCTCCGAGGCTTACCAGAAAATCTTTACTTAGTGATTCATATTATAAAATATGATTTAAAAATATCTGATATATACATATATATATAAATATATATATATATATATATATATATATATATATATATATATATATATATATATATATATATATATATATATACCGGGATAATTTCCCCTCCGGAAAAATATTGTATATTGGACTGTATGTATCAGTCCAATTTTTATTATTGGACTGTGCAGGACGCTCGTGTGTTGAGGTCACGTCATAAACATTTCCACAATAACCCGTATGTTGACTTATACAGCTTAACATGAAGGTGTCTGTACTGAAGTTAAAGCGAAGACACTTTTACTACTTTTGGCGATACTTTTACGTACGTTTCAGCACATTTTGGCGCTCTTCACCGTAGTTTGACACCTTTGTTAACGGGGAACTACACGCGAGTGAGCGAGACAACAATGTATCGATTTCGGACAAAAGAATATCGATTGACAACGTCCACTGCACGATTACAGTGGAGACTCTACGCCCGTTCGCCTCTGTTCTGTGTTATTTTTGCAGTTTACTGGAATATTCATAGTTGATATTCGACAAAATTTGGTATAAATTACCACAACCTGACAGGTATTTGATCTGTACAATTTAAGAGACGCTAACAGATTAAAAATCCGTCAATATTAGACCCTTAATCTGCATATGAAAACGCCGTAAGATCGCCATGTTTTTAATCTTTATCTCGCTATGCGCGCGCAGTCGCCATGTCAAATATCGACCTTTGGCATTAAAAAATTTCTTTTCCAAATGTTACCAAGTGGGAGTGCCACTTTAACTCTGTCTATTGGGAGCTCTTTACGTGGGTTGAATGAATACCTTGTTACCTCTAAACTGCGGCCACTTTATATGATTCGCTTATCTAATTCCGACACTGCCCTCCATCGAGTTTCTGATTACGTCAATTAGTAAGTCGTAATACATGTAAATGATACAGTCCAATATACAATATTTTTCAGAAGGGAAAATTACCCAGTATTATTCGACGAATATATTTGTAAAGACCTGATTATGATACAGCTACTTTTTAAATGTCGATTCATAACAAATTATTTAAAAAACATTTTCACTTGTCATTTTAAACTTGTTAAATCGAATGAGGGGCATTATAGAACAAACATTATGGAGTAAATTAAATTATTTCCAAGAATGTACAGGATTTTTCGCAGACAAGTCTATTGTTTTTAACCTTGCATGCTAGTATTGCTCACGTGATTTATGAGTATGATGTGAGCTTGGAAATGACAATATGATAGTAACTACGTGTTATCAAAAGTAAAGTAGCTAATTTGTATTTTGTCCATACAGTTATAACTTGTTGGGAGTTTTACCTTCTCAATTACCATCTTTACTTGAAAAAATAACCGTGCGCTGTTTTTTATTTTCAAGGGATAGTCAGAGTGTTAGCATCGATGAATGATTAAAGCCGCACTTTTCAATCCCAGGTTCTCGCATTAGTGGAGTTCTCCTCCCAGTCAAATTGTCAATTGTCTTCCAGTTGCGTTAGACTTTGAATATAACCACAGAGTTCGATCGGCAGCAACTTCACGCTGACTGCTTGGCAGTCTGTCTGTGTTTTTACGGCCGGGGAAGACTAAAAAGTGGCATTTTCCGGAGTGTGTGCCCGCGTGTTGCCTGTTTGGTGTCCACTTACACAATGAACGCCGCCATACCTTGGCGTCCTTTTAAAGGGAGGCTCCGCCTTTAAGGTTTAAACAGTCTATTTCAAGATTTATTATGTTCCTTATTAACCTCAAACTATTTTCTCTTTGTTAGATTCGTTACTATGCAGTTTAGTGTGTTCCTTCATTTGGTTTCAACTGTAATATTAGCTTATGCCCAATCTTCCTCCGGAGGTCGATGTCCGCAAGTTGAAAGTAAGTGTAACTAACAAGTAATTGTTGCGCATCCGTTCGCCTCTGTTTCATTACTTTTTCGTACTGTCTGACTTTCAGTTCTGCCTGCCTTCCTGACCTGACTAAATATTGCCCGCCGACACACAAACACACACGCGCACCCCATATATATATATATATATATATATATATATATATATATATATATATATATATATATATATATATATATATATATATATATATATATATATATATATATATATCGTCAGGAGTGAAGTTGGCGGGCTCGTTGCTAGGGTCAGGTGTATATGCAAACGAGGCAGTTGTTCTAGTGCGTTCAGATGTTAAGGAGAAGAATTTGCTTCTGTCTACATTTCGAAAGAAATTCTGTATGTTTGTTTAGCAGTGTTGACTTGTCTGAGTTGATAATGTGAAATTTCTCTGTGATGCAGAAGTTACAGAGTTTTGTCTTGGTTGAGTAAGGCTGGGCTCTGTCAATAATAGACAATGTGACGTTGTATGTTATGTTGCTGTCCTTGAGGGTCCATATGTATTTTGGGAGTTCCGTGATGTTACTGTGTTTTTGACGTTTTGAAAGTGTATTTGTGATATGTATCTTTTGTTTGACAGTCGAGTCCGTGAGTCCGATACAGTGTTTTGTATTATTGCTTGTATTTACGGTGGCTTTGTATACTACTGAGGGCGTGAGACAATTTCCGGATAAGACATTGCTAGCAGACGCAATCCACAAATATATACGCACAAATATATACACGGATCACAAAAGAAGAGTTGAACATCATTATGCGTTCAAGAAAGTCCATCCTACATAAGGAAGAATGAGTATGGTCCAAGAAAAGCTCCACCAGCGACATGTTGGACGTGACAATGGGTAGTTTTGACAGTGCAGCCAAGAAGAGGGCCTCGCAGTTACAAACATCAAATCACTAAGGCAGTGCGACAAAATGAAGAAAGAAATCATTTCCATGTTCCATTCATTTAACCTACGCATCACCATACAAGTAAACATCAAGGCCACAAATTTTCTCGACGTAATACTCAACCTGCAAAATAGAACATTCCAACCTTACAGCAAAGCAAATAACCTGCTGCTTTACGTAGATAAATGATCCAACCATCCTCCACCCATCCTAAAGCAAATTTCAATCTCCGTCAACAAAAAAATATCAAGTATACGGCTAGTTTTCAATCGGATTCGAACCCACAACATACGGCATCAGTCACCCAGCTGAGAGGCCACAGACAGAACAACTCGGCTAAATCTCCACTCCCAAAAAAGAGTGGTTCAATAGCCGGCTAAGTTGTTACATTTTTCTGACTGAGACCGCTCAATACGTTGTAGAGTTCATGAAGCACTCACGCACGCATGCTCACTATCATACATCGCACATACACACTTTATCGAAGCGAAGAAACGAATTTCATCACTTTAACTGGGTGAACGATAACCTCGGGGACAATTCTGTCCACCAGCAGTGTTACCAACCCAGGTTAGAAAATACGGCGAGTTTTCAATCGGATTCGAACCCACAACATACGGCATCAGTCGCCTAGCTGAGAGGCCACAGACAGAACCACTCGGCTAAATCTCCACTCCCAAAAAAGAGTGGTTCAATAGCCGGCTAAGTTGTTACATTTTTCTGACTGAGACCGCTCAACACGTTGTAGAGTTCATGAAGCACTCACGCACGCATGCTCACTATCATACATCGCACATACACACTTTATCGAAGCAAAGAAACGAATTTCATTGCTTTAACTGGGCGAACGATAACCTCGGGGTCAATTCTGTCCACCAGCAGAGTTACCAACCCAGGTAAGAAAATACGGCTAGTTTTCAATCGGATTCGAACCCACAACATACGGCATCAGTCGCCTAGCTGAGAGGCCACAGACAGAACCACTCGGCTAAATCTTCACTCCCAAAAAAGAGTGGTTCAATAGCCGGCTAAGTTGTTACATTTTTCTGACTGAGACCGCTCAATACGTTGTAGAGTTCATGAAGCACTCACACATGCATGCTCACTATCATACATCGCACATACACACTTTATCGAAGCGAAGAAATGAATTGCATCGCTTTAACTTGGCGAACGATAACCTCGGGGACAATTCTGTCCACCAGCAGTGTTACCAACCCAG
>LD351711.1:69007-87158 GCA_001465055.1 Ptychodera flava | reverse complement strand
TGAAAGGGATTATAGGGCTGTCCTGTATCCTTCTATTTTTTACATCCATGGTGTGTGTGTGTGCAGGGACAAGTTAAGTGCTGCAGGAAATATATGCAAATCATGTGAACAATTTGCAGCCCAATCAGAGTGACACTTCCTTTTCAGTGGCAGCACACAGATGTCTGCCATGGTGATGAGTGCAATGTAGAAGAAAGGAGTAATGTGATTGGTTGTTTGCCAAGTGCCATCCAATGCATGCACTGTGGCACTCTCTTAGCTCTGTTGTTGTTCAATTGCATTTATGTCGTGAACTGGTTAAAATCTTGTGGTATACCATCGCTGGGTGTGCTTTATTGCTATTATATCACAACAGTATATTAAAATTCGGGCTTGGAACATTAAAACATATTTTTGTTCAAACTAAGAGCTCGTGCATATGCCAGCCGTGGTATATCGCCAATATACCACGGCTCTTTTTGCGTCGCTACCAATCAGATCACTGTATTTGCGCCATCAATATACTGTTATGATATAATAACTGATATTGCATAGGAAGGCCATAACACCATTGTAATATTTTATTTGATATTTCTTTGTTCATACTGCAGCTCCATCCTCAGAGCATATGTAATACATGTAATGGCAGTGTCAGTTGATTTCTTCGTTTTTCTGTTTTTACTACAGCTTCATCCTGACAGCACACCTGTAACAGCAGTGTTAGTTGATTTTTTTGTTTGTCTGTTCATATTACAGCTTCATCCTGAGAGCATACATGTAACGGCCGTGTTAGTTGATTATCGTACCAGGACTGGTAGATATGCCAAGGGGGTTGCTACAACTTGGCTGAAAACCAAGATACCAAACGGTCCTCAAAAACCAACAGTACCTATCTATGTTCGTAAATCTCAGTTCCGTTTGCCATTCAAACCTACAACTCCTGTCATTATGGTTGGTCCAGGAACTGGTCTTGCACCCTTCAGAGGTTTTATTCAGGAAAGACATCACAGTAAAGAACAAGGTATATTAGCTTTTGAAATAAAGGTTACAGTTAAGCAAGTGTTAGCAAGTTAGGCAAATTTGTATTGTATTACTAAATAGGACAAGAAATTGTCACCTTAAAAAGGTTTTTTATGAAGCCTGTATAGCACTTTTTCATGATAAGACAATTCTTGCATCAGAAAAGTACAAGTTAGTCTCCTATCATAGTTTTTACCGTCTGCATAAAATAAATGAAAGAAAACGCACTTATCCTGCAAATGTTACTCCAACAACCATTCAATGTTTTGAATATTTTTTCAGGCAAAGACATGGGTGAAACAGTACTGTACTTTGGCTGCCGTCACAAGGCCCAGGATTTCATCTACCAGGAAGAATTGGAAAAATATCATAATGAGAACAGTCTAACTGAGTTGAACTTAGCATTTTCAAGGGACCAGGCACAGAAAGTTTATGTACAGCATCTGTTGAAACAAAACAGTAGTTCTGTTTGGAAACTCATTGAGAAAGGCGCTCACTTCTACATCTGTGGGTAAGTTTCAACACAAATGTAAAAACATGAAGCATTGAACAAATTTTGAAAAGTTTCAAACAATATCAAGATTTCAATGTTACCTTGAAGTAAATATAAACATTGATTAAAGGAAACTTTTATGAGACTTAGAGCAAAAGTGTAACGTTTTTTTCTGATGTAATATTCATGCTGCATAATTTAATGATTTTGTCATGATTTTATGTCATAGGAAGATTTGTATCATTATCACAAACATACAAATTTATGTAGAGGTAGGTTTTTAGAAATGACTGACTTACAGGGGTGTCACTACAAACTCATGAATGGTCACAATGTCCCAGGGGGTGTTACTACTGAAACATGTATTGTCACAATGTCCCAGGGGGTGTTACTACTGAAACATGTATTGTCACAATGTCTCAAGGGCACAGTACAATAAATTAACCACAATTTAGTTTGATTTGTACGTACAACGTTAGAATTTTTATAACTTTTTCAGTACTGCCCGAAAGCAATTATATAAAACCTCTAGATAATTGATAAATTATATCTCTTGAAAATTCATTTAGATATTTCATTATTAGCTACTATAGACTATAGTCTATAGAAGCTATTGGGATGGGTATCCGTCCGGCGTCAGTCTGTATGTATGTATGTATGTATGTATGTATGTATGTCTGTTTGTGAGGTGTCCGTCCACTCAAATATCTCGAGAACCGCAGTACTTACTGATTTGATACTTGTTGTGTAGATGAAAAATATGATTTTGAGAAACTATTTTTTTTAATTTTTTGATATCGTTGAAAATAGGCAAATTAACGCCAAAAAAGGCGTTTTGGGTAAAAAATCGTCTTCTTCATAACCGCTGGTCAGACAGCTTTGTTATTTGGTATACAGGTCCCTAGGGATAACCCAACTTAGATTTGTTCAAATTGTGATGAAATATGCAAATCTGTATTTTTAAGGAATTTTTTTTCCATTTTTGGTCAAGCCATCCTGAAATGAGCTATCAAAGATATCCACCTCCTTCATCAATACATGTGTCACAAAAGGGTATTCTCTACATAACACAGCAGAGCTCTGTCAACTGTTGGGTCGCTTGTTTTTTCAAAACAGCTGGTCAGACAGCTTTAATATTTGGTTTACAGGTCCCTAGGATGACCTTAGTGAGATAATTTCATACAGTCAGGAAATACTTAATTTTGTATCCATGTCTATAGTAGCTTCAGGGACTTTGGCCCTATGTTATAAAAGTTACATTCTGCGGGTTCTACAAATGCCATTCTTTTAAAGCAGCAAGTTATTACAAACTGAAGGGTCTCTTGGAAAACTTAGCATGCAAATTTCTTTAAATTTGTCTTTCTGTTTGGAAAAAATTAATCTCCTTTTATTTCATAAAACAGGTGCAACTAGTCTTCCTTCTTTCCATTACGTTATTCTGTATGGCTGAATATACAATCAGTAGAAAATTTTACAAAAATGCTATCTCCTCTCTCAATTAAGCATACTTTTCTAAATCATTGAAAATGGGAATTGAGAAGAATTGTGTCCTTAAAATTACGATTTCAGAATTTAAAAAAACTAGTCTGATAATTTGTGTTCACATACAAGACACAGTAGACTTCACGGAGTAGTTTCCGTGTGTACAAATCATGATGAATTATGGGAAATCTCCAGTACTGTGAAGGGTGTCACAAATAATACATCAACAATCACACTATCCCAGGGGTGTCACAACAAACACATCAATGTCACACTTTCCAGGGGGTGTCACCACCTGTTTGATTTTACATTGTGTTGTTTGTCCCATTGCGTTGTTTGTGTTGTTTTTTTATCCCATTTTGTTTTGCTTAATCTCAACAGAGATGCCCGCAACATGGCACGTGACGTCAATGATCTGTTGAAAGAGATATTTGTGAATGAGGGTGAAATGACAAAAGACCAAGCAGAAGATTACTACAAGAAAATGCAATCCAAAGGAAGATATGCAGCCGATGTGTGGAGCTAGACCACCATGTACCTTCAGACGGTTTTGATGTGTGGAGCTAGACCACCATGTACCTTCAGACGGTTTTGATGTGTGGAGCTAGACCACAATGTACCTTCAGACGGTTTTGATTTATTCCTCTTAAAATATGCACATTGTGCATTTGTTTGGCAATGTATCTGTGCCCCATCAGTGCAACTGCCGGTAATTTGTTGACTTTTTAAAGTGTTACTTTTCTTATCCTTTCAATACAGAGGCATTGATCAGACATTCCAGAATGTTATCTTTATTAGGGTAGAATGCGCTTCAGGGACAGATATTCAGATTCTCAAAGTTTTTCAATACTTTTTCGATCTATCACTTGTCAGGGTTTATTTTGAACCCACAGAGTCAGTGAAGCCTATTTGTGAAAATGTAGAAATAAATTTTCCAAATAGAGTTAATACTGGAATTGCAGCCACTTTGAATTTCTAATGTCGCGAAATATTCAGTAATTTGTTTCTCTAGTACCAAATTTTGCAGTGAGCCCTGAATTGTATTCTTGATTTTAAAAGGCAATGATTTGAAATTTCTTTATATAAAATATGAACAAAAGTTCAAATCTTTAAATTTTGAGGCGTGCACTACCTTAATAGAAATTGCTTGGATTGAAGTCTTTAAGTAACATTGAAGTCTTTAAGTAACATTGAAGTCTTTAAGTAACATAACATGGTACAATCATCAAAGGAATCTATCCAGATACCCATGTGTTATGGTTTATACATGTGACAAATTAGTTAGGTAGGGTATAGAAGGACTTTAACCTGTTCACCCCCAATTCTCTGTAAACAGGTCCACAATCACCATTGATAACAATGGTTTGGGCTAAACCATGGTGGTGAAAGGGTTAAAAGTACAAATATGTCAATTGATTGCTGAGTGTTATACATGGTTTAAAAGAAGGACACATTGGATGACATTTTGTTGGTTTGGTTGGCAACATATGTCTTGATTTCCATATATAGCATTATGATTTGAACTGCAACTTTCCAAACATGAGAAGCTAAGAGTTTATTACTTGTGATTTATGATGTACATTAAATGTAAATGATTACTTTGGAATTCAGCAAACCTTAAGTGATATGAAACACACACTTGAGGGAGTTACACATCTCCATTTTACAGAATGTTGTCTGTGTCAATGCCAATTGTCACTTCTAAACAATATCAACATAACATACTATTATTTATACCACTTTCTCAAGGAATGTGTACAACAGAGTAATTAACTTGTCGGGTCAATTTTCTCAAGCAATTTTTGTGTAACCATAGCAATTCACAAGACAGGTGACGTGAATGAAACGTCAACAAAGACTTTACACTTGTGTGATTGGTAACTTTTTTAATGTTATCTATGAATATAGTTTGATAATTTTATCATCTCCATAAACGAAATTGTCAATTTGATTAAATTCTTTTTACAAATTATGATCAAAAAATTAGAATATCTTGATCAGATAGTGTTTTCTCATCAAAGTCATCCATTAATCTTTTCCATGTCAGTTTGTCTAAACTGTCCAAATTCAAATACTTTGTCTAAACTATTCAAATTCAAATGAATTTGTCTCTGACTTCTATTTTGTTGTACAAAACAAAACAACGCAGGTTTCCGTTAAGTTTTCGTATCGCTGTAAAATAACAATCAAAAGCTACTATAAGCTTTGCATTCTTCCAAATGCTCTTGCTACATCTGATGACTGTCACATGTAAACCTTGAAAAGGCTTCAAATATTTTTTTTTCTGTTTGGTTTGAAATGATTTTTTCATGTGATACCACATTATTCTAATGAAATATTTGATAATTGTAAATATTAAGAAATGTATCTTTGTCTGTTAACTCTCTTTATTTGTATTTGCTTCTGTGGATATATCAAGAAATTTGCAAGGGAATTTTCACAATTTTGCATCAAATTCTGTGAAATTTGCCTTGGAATTATCTGAATTTTGCATTGAATTCTGTGAAATTTGTATCGAATTTCCTGAAATTTGGAGGCTTTTACCCACAGTGCAAAGAAAACAGCTGTAAATAACAGAGTTTTGAAAACTCCTAAAAGTGAAAGTAGGTTCACAGATTTTTTGTGTTGAGAAAATAACAATACTTGAACATTATGAAAGCTTCTAACAGGGAATTGTTTTCTAAACTTTTGGAAGACATGTTTTAAAAATGTTGTATCAGCAAATCGTGAAATTCACTTTGTCTGTATCATCATGTTTCGTCTTTTTCTGCAACTCACCAACATGTCTAAATACATTAAATACAGAACTTCTATTTTATCAAACCAAGTATACATTTATTTGCAAGTACTTCATCCATAGCAGATGCACTGCATTGATTTCTGAGATTACATGATAGTTTACCCGATTATTTGTTGATTTCAATCGATACTTTAGTCTCCTACCTCAGTAGGTTTTTTAGTTGATTTCATAAAGTTATAAGTGTTTGTTAGATGATTGGTTACTGAATTTATTATCACGTTTAGTCAATCAACAAAAAGCAGTGAAATACTCCAAGGATTTGAATGCGTTGTAAAATTTAAAGAGGAAAATTCTATCCTGTAATTTCACTGAGTACAAATTCATTTTCAGGGTCACACAGACTATTCATATGATGTTGTGCTATGTCATAAAGATGTTGTGTTATGTCGTAAAGATATGAATCAAATGTCTACAGATTGAGATACATCTCTGTCATACTAGTATTTCAATAATGGTGTGGAATAATTTGCGTATTTTACCAGCCACTCAACCAAGGGTTGCTTGCAAGCAAAATTTTTACAATGACCATGTCAGTTACTTTTGAGAATGGCTGTCTTGCACGAAGAAAGTCAACTTTTTAAGGTGAATTATTTAAGGTGCAGTCTGACTTGCCGCATTACTTAAATCAATTCTGCTGAGAAGGAAGGCTAAAGTAAAATGTCAGACAATAATCAAAGTAACTGTTCTCATAATATGCTACAATAGACCTAGGGTCATTATACTGTTAATCATCAACTGCTGAATAAATCTCACCAAGTAAGTCTACGACGAACATAAAATGTTCATTTGAAATAGATTTAATATATTAATCCTCCAAATGAATTCTGTTTTGGATTTTTAAACCTTGTGCAATGGTTAGTTTAAAGCTTTACTTGGCATCAATTGTGGCACTTTGCCCTTTGACCTCCAAAAGAAATACTGCAGTCGACCTATGGACTATCTTCTGTCAGATCTGTAGCATATACTGGGCTGCCTGCCTTGTTGTACAATATGTTGCTTGTTACACAGTTGTACAATATATCACTTGTTACACTGTTGTACAATATATTGCTTGTTACACTGTTGTACAATATATTGCTTATCAGACTGTTACAGAAACATTTGAAGATTTTCCACCACCTTAAATCAATTAATATGGCAGCCACATTGAACAGGCTAATAGATACATTTTTCAAGAATCACAAAATATTGTCTGGGCATCAGACAATTTTTCAGCAGATATTTGCAAATGAATCCTTGGCTGAGAGGCTGTTCAACCATAGCGTATTCATTTTTAATTCAGTGGTAAGCAATATACTAGGAGTTGAATAATTTGACTTTTATGTTGTTTATATAACTTTTACAAATAGTATCATTTGTCGCTTTTTAGATGGTTTATGATTGTAGAGCCAATTAATAGTTCTTAGCAAGAAAGTTTACCTCATTTCAATATTTTGCACTGAAAATATCAGCCAATTTCTTTGAAGACAAACCTGTTAATGTTACAAATTTTGCCGTATTTTTATCCTATGGTTAGATTGACACCATCAAACTATATTTCAAAACCCTGATAGAAAAATTTCAGCACCTACAACGTGCACACCTATCAATAACACCTCGAAAATAGCATCAAGGTTTTAGACCTCACTACAGGGTTGAACAGAGCAAGACCAGGTTTGGAGATATTCAACTGTCAACCACCATAATTTTTCTTTGAATTTTATTTATAACATAGAATAAAGTCAATTGATTTCAAAATTGTCCCGGTCAAATGATATTTATTTTTCCTTTTAGCCATCTCTCAGTGATTGTATAATCTTTTTGAGGGACCTTATCATGAAAAATGAATATAATAACAAAGGTTTGTTGTAAGCAGGAAATTTTGTACAAAATTATGAAAACTGACGAAAGCTCAGCATATATGTCATGTAATTTACTCTTTTACAACATGTAATCAGCGTAATTTGTATCTGACAAATAAATTTGGAAACTATCAACTATATGGCGGGATTTGTCTTCCATCTTTGTATTACTATAGATACTGAAAGTAAAAATAAAACACATTGTCAGAGCTGGATTCTTGATGTGGCTATATTCATCACCAAAAAATGGTGACACACACTCAAGCATTTTCCTTAATATAAAAAATACTATCCATAACACTTTGCTCACATTTTGTTGGATGTGGCAGACCACAGTGAGTGTACATGACTGACTCTGCTATACTGTAACCTGTGAAATGATGTATTCTGAAATTTCCGTCCTCAGTGGACTGTGAATAGTCTTTCTTACTCTTTATTATTAGCTCAGACTAACGACAGCCAATTGAATTGACTAAAGAGGTCTTGTTAGTTCAGTATGAGCAACCAAAGCGCTAGGGACAATCTTGGTATTAAGGCTTGGTTTTCCCAAAATGGAGTGGCTGTTGAAGGTATAAGCTTGGAGTTTGAGGTCATTTGGCAAGACATTTTGTTGAGAGTTTATTATCCAATTGACTTGCATTAAAAATTGGTGGAGTTGAACTATATGATCAACCACAAATGCACTGTAATGGTGCCCCGTTGTCTTACGCTTGGGAAATTTTCATAAATTTTGATGGTTGGGTTCGTTGATAGTTCATGGAAATAACAGACTCCATTTAATGTTAATTTATGGGCACAGGCAAGAGAAAAGACAAAATTAACAGGCTTGGTAAGCCATCTTCCTTTATTTCTATATTATTTACAAGTGATATTTTTCAGATAGCCATGTCTTCAAAAGTAATCGCCAATATTGAAACATTAATTGGATAGGTTTTGAATAGCATTTTTTCCATCAATAAATATTTTACAATTTTATCAGCTCTTTAGACAGCTCATCTATATTGAATCTTTGCAAGTGTCTGGACCAGTTTTCAAACTTGGCCATTTGTATCCATGTGTCTTGTCTTCAATTGACATCCAACATTCCCCCAACTTACTAGCTTTAAACTGAGACATGGAACAGATCTTATACAACTACACCAACAACCTTCAAACTGTATTGTATACAAGGTGTGGTGTAATCCCTTTATATCTCATAAGATCAAGTCTTGATTGCCAGGTGCATTCTGGGAAAAGACCAATGGGTCAATATGTATTCTTATTGGAAGTGCGGATTGTGCTTGGCTTGCACACTATGGCTTGCACACTGTGGTAATTCAAAGTGTGTTTCATAAATCAGAGTGCCATATCTTAGCTCCATTTGTCATGGGCAATTCCACTTTCTTGATACTATGGCTGCTGCTACTCTCAGGTATAACGTGTTCAGTTTTAGGGAATACAGATAGGAACTCATGGTCTATGGTATAATCAGTATCTCTCTCTCACACATCAATATTTCAAACCAATTTAATAGCCTTAAAGACGGAGCTTCCCTTAAAAAAGGGCAAAGCTATGGCGGCGTTCATTGTGTAAGTGGGCACCAAACAGGCAACACGCAGACACAAGCTCCAGAAAATGCTACTTTTTAGTTTTTTCCAGCCGCAAAAACACAGACAGACTGCCAAGGGGTCAGTGTGAAGCTGCTGCTGATCGAACTCTGTGGTTATATTCAAATTCCAACGTGACTGAAAGACGATTTTTTAGGAAATTTGAGCATTGGTGGTGGGGAATCAATGACAGTTGTCGACCGTCAATCAAGTGCTTGTTTAAACTCTGTTTGCAGGATTAGCAAAAGGTGACAAAAGGTTGAGATCAGTTTTTGTAATTAATGTTACAGAAATCAAATATCGTACTGGCCAAGTGTTTGACTGGGAGGAGAACTCCACTAATGCAAAAAACTGGGATTGAAAATTGCGGTTTTAAGAACTTTTCTCTCATCAGTCATAAGATGATTTTACCCTTGAAACAGTGAGTTCAATGATGAAATATTTATTCAATCAATTAAGCATGACGATTGCATCACATCTCAATGACTGGCATACAGAATGTATAACATGGTTGACAAAATGTTGAATAAGCTGATAATTACAATCATGCTTTAACTCATGTTCCAAAAATGATATCATTAACTAGCAAAACACAGAATTTCTATGTAAATTATCTTGAAAACAAACATAGCAGAATAAGTAAACTCAATTTTTGAATCAAGTTGAAGTCTGGCATTCAGTATTATTTTGTCTCATCCTTCCAGAATGCATTCTAAGTACATTGTACAGTTTTCTAAATTGTGCAGGAAGAGACTTTGATACCAAAGTAATAGAAGATAATATGTTAAACCTGGAATTCAATGTTTGGGCTGTACAAACAAAATGTGTATTTCTACATATCGGTTTTGTTTGTACCACGGCCATGTGACCTGTTGAGCAGTCTAGTATATCTATAGAACACTCAGGCTGATATATCCTTTTTACAGAAATGCCAATGACTACTGGTGGAAATCTATTTACTGATCTGATCAGTTACATGTCTGGTATTGTTTATATACATCAATGTATGTATGCTGAGGGATGTACACATCCACATTGGTGTGAAAAATGATTAATGGAAATACAATGTCACTAAAGTGCATGTTAATGACCACAAGCTGTAAACAGTTTGATGACATAGGTAGTATTATATGAATGCCACATTCTTTAAATGTCCAATTTGCTTACATTCCTTACATCTGAAACTTATTCAAGCTTCTGATTATAGAGGGCAGTGTTATGGAAAAGAAATACCAGCACTATACTATGGTGCCTTTCATACAATATGTAAAGTGATACAAGTAAGTTCCATGGAGATTTTCCATGAATGTAGCAAGATCAGATCTTTGGAGGAAAGATTTCTAACGATTTCTTACTTGAGTATTACATTGCAAAATGTTCATGTTCTGTAATCTTTCATGTTTCTTGTCGGTCAGATCTTGATCAATCAATTTGGTAAAATTTTTATCCAATGTAGAACTGATAAACCCTGTTGAAATTCTAAACACAAAATCCTGTATACTGTACACTTGCAAATGAATGTATTTGCTGTTTGGCACATAAACAACACAATATTTCTTGGTCTTGTACACTGTAAGAACTCTGGTGAGAGTACAATTATACTGTTGTGTACATTTTATATTTTGGATGAAACACCAATTTTCAATATTTTTGAACACTATGATTATTTTAAGCATTCCCTTTGAGAGATTGTCATCTTCACTTCAAAAAGGAATGGTGATCATGCTGGTAATACTTAATCTTACTATAGTAAACTACAAATGTAAATATCAACAGAGTTGTAGGTCATGATGGAAACCTGATTACCAGACTTTTCTAGCCTCAGGAGAAAAAATGTCAAAGTGGTGATACAATGAGGGTAGAAAGTAGACCGCTGTGTTGATTTGCCAATGCTTCAATATTCCCAATGGATTTACAAATTTCCACACTGGTGAGAATGCTTGATTTAGAAAGTTATCATGATTTGAAATTCATAACTTTATCCTGAAATGTTATATAACAATTTTCCATAAGACTATATTTTTAAATGTAATTATGAAAACAATACTTTGATACTCTGTTTTGTCAAAAATCAAAACACAAGGAAACTGTAAACCATTAGAATCACAAAACACTATTTGGCAAGATCTCTTCTTGCAATGCTCGTCTTTGGTTGTCTTCTAAAATATTATCATGAGGTCAACTGTAGCGCCCTCTGGAGGCTGACTCATAACAAGTAATGCAACATCAAATAAACTTTAAGACTTTCGTTACAACTGTTGCATCTCATCATATATTGTTTCTAGGAAACAGACTTGATCTCTGCTGTTGGAATCAGGTTGTTGTGTGACTGTGGGATACTTGAATGAAAGGATAATCCCTTGTTCAGTATAGGGTAGTCTGTTGTATTTTGTCCATCTCTTTCCTTATGGAGATAGAACAGGGTTCAACAGACTTTATTTAAACACTATTTTTTTCGCAGATATGACAGAAATTCTAAATACAGCCGGTAGTGTCAGTGATGAAAAATGTCTCTAGTACTGGTGTGGGGTAGCATACAAATAGATTTGTTCACATCAATGTACATTGTTTGACAATGGTAACTTGTTTTGGCTGTGATACCCATACTGTCTTGTTTGGTTTAATCCAACTATCTTCAACACTGTAGTAGGACTGATACATTGGCAGTCAGAGGGGGACAGGATGACCCATGTGACAAGTGATGTAAAATATGTCTGTTATCCCTTCAAAGTACCAAATTTCATGATCTCTATCATCAAACATCAGAACGTGTTTTCTTGGTGAGCCTTGTCTGATACCCTGCAGGATGGAAAATACGACCTGAAATTAGTGAGATGTAAATCAGAAATGGTTAACTATTAATATGACATCTCATTCTTGGTTTATATACAGAAGATGAATCTATTATCACAGCAAATTAATGTTGCTGTTAACCATTTCTGATTTACATCTCATTCTTGGTTTATATACAGAAGATGAATCAATTATCACAGCAAATTAATGTTGCTGAAAGGATTCTTTCCTACCAAACACTACTTTGAATGTAATCCATCTATAATGTTTTCCATACTCACTGGTATTGTGCTATTTTGACAATGGCTTTGTGAAACAAGTATCAGACACTTAAAAGTTGGAATGCAGATTTTTTTTCTTTAAAGTGATTTCATATGTGAATCTCAATTACTCAGCTTTTCAGATCATATTCTGATCTAACAACTGTTTGCTAATTTAAAAAGACTGTGTTTGGTCTGAGTTGGACAATGGGGGTTGTATTATAAGATACTGCAATCATTCTATGTAACGAACTCCAGCTGAACCTATCAGATGTTTTTTACACAGAACCAAACCAAGCATGAATATTTTGACTGACTGTCAATAACTTACGTTTACTGCTTGTATCTTCAGATGATTCACCGTCACCAATGGTGGCTCTACGTTTGGCAGATCTGTTCAAGGATTTGATCTTTGCACCAGCTGTCCTACAAAGACAAACAAAGCTTTAACACACACACTGAGATGTGTGATGGTTTATTTGATGAACATGGTGTATTGTGAATTGGCCAGCATTTCTTAACTAGAAAGGACAGTATTCCACTCATCTTTGCCACACAACGAATATAGATCATTTTATGCAAATGTTTATTGTGAAATATCAAATTTTCAAAATAATTTATGATCAAAATGTTGAATGACGCCACTTTATAGTCCAATACTATTTGGGGACATATTCATACTCTCAAATTTTTTCAAATATTTTTCTGGTCTATCACTTGTAAGAGCTCATTTTGAAGCTCTTCAAGTGAGTAAATAATTTGCATCTTAGTTTTCTGAAAATGAAATATTTTATGTTCAACTAAAAGTTGACAAAGGAATGGCAGCCATTTTGAATTTCAAACATGTAAATATTACGTAACAAACTTTGCAAAGCGACCTCTAATTTTTATTCTAGATTTTGTAAGAGAGTGATTGAGAGTTTCATGGTGGAAAATTTGAACAAAAGTGTACGTCTTTCACTTCCGAAGCACATACTACCAAGGGGCAGAAGACACATGAAAAACATACGACTAAATTGAATCTTACTCTTGGTTTGCAGAGCCATCATCAGTGTCAGATATTGTGCTTGTGGCAATAGATTTCCTTTTTCTTAGAGACTTCGGAGATGACAGGGTTGTCGTCACACTTGATGTAGATTTTCTTGACATCTTCCTTGACCTTCTTGGTGTCGGTGGGACAACGTTTGCGTCACTCATTTCTGATTGGCTGGAAGCAGTCTCTAAAGCATGTATTCGTTTACTGCGGCGTACAAATGCTGGAAACTGCTCCTCCTCTTCCTTAGACTCTGTAACGTGTGCGGTGGCATCATCAATAATTGTCACCTTCTTCTCTGGTGACTGTTTGCTTTGTATTGCTTCAGAAGACACCGCCTTACACTCTGTAATATCTCCATCACCTACCAATTTGGACTCTTCCTTATCAGAATGACTGTTTCCTGCAACGTCTCCACTTTCAACATTTCCACTTTTGGCTTCTTCTTCTTTTTGATCACTTTCATTTCCACTTGGGGATTTCTTTGGTGTCTTTCCACCACTGGAAACACTTTTGAAACTCTCAACAGTCTCATCAGCTGATGATCCTGACACAGACATCTCAACTGACAATCTTTCCCTAGATTTCTTTTTCTCAGACTTCTTTGATGTGTCTTGTACTTGAATCATTTCATTAAATGTTGTCTCATCTTTAGTTTCAGATTCACTGGTAAAAGGTTGATCTTCATTATCGGTTGACATCACTGCTGTTTTAGATCTTCTAGTCTTCCCTGTTTTCACATGTTCAATTCCAGCATTACTTGTCAAGGCAGTGGATGAGCTTTCAGATTCATTCATGTCTTGATTCTGTGCTTTTTTGTCCTCTGTTACCTTGACAACAGAATCAGTCTGCATCTGTTCTATATTTTCTACAGTCTTAGCTGGTGGTGTTGCTCTAAGTTCTTTGATTCCTTCCTCTACCATCTGTTCTACTTCCTCTGGTGAGGATGAAGTGTTGAACACTATTTCCTCCTCGCTGTCTTTGCTCTTCTTTCCATCAGCTGTTCTTTTCTTTGCTGAACTTCCAGGTGTCTTATTGATTCTGTCAGGTGTCTTGGCATCCGGCGTATTATCTGGCTGCTCTGTTGTCATGGTTTGGATAGGAGAACTCAATGATTTTTCATCTGAGATCTCTTCCACATTGCTGTGCAACTCTTGGGATGTATTGACTGCAGAGTCTGAAGTTTTTCTCTTCTTTGCAACGGACTCAGAGTTAGTTTCTTCAATCTTTGGAGATGAGACATCATCAAAGCTTGTATCAGAGTTTGACTTTCTTTTCTTAGGAGTCACACTTTTACGCTTCGTGTCCTTTGATAATTTTGGTTTAATGTTGATAAAGTCTTCACCACTACTCAAATTTTCATCCTTAGATCTATTGTCATCATCTTGTAGATTCAGAAACATGTCTCCTAATTGATATCTTTCCTTTGTGGTTTTTGTGTGGATACAGCCAGATGAATCATCAGGGTTTAATTCTGGTGAATTTTCGAATTCTAAGTCTGATGCAGAACTTGATTGATGTGAATTTGGTACGTAATTATCGCTGTCAATATTTATGACATCATCTGGTAATGCTATAGTAGACTTCGGTACATCACTGTCAACATCTTGGGCATGTGTATCATCTTGGACACGCATATCATCTTGGATTTGTTTTACTGAATCTTTCAGAGGAACATCCTCTTTCTGTGTCTGAGCATTGAGCGGATCAGTTATCTCCTTGATTTCATCTTCACTACTTGACTTCCAAGCTGATTTCTTAGACTTCTTTTTCTTTGAGCTCTGATGAGTTTGGACATCTGTGTCAACTGCTTCAACAGCCTTTTGTCTTCTTGTCTTCTTGATGGGAGTTTTGTGATCTTCATCATCTTGGCTAATGTTGTCAGAATCAGACCTTAGTTTCCTACCTTTCACTGGAGACTTATCATTGTCAAATTTCTCACCATCCTCTGCACTGCTTCCATTGATGTCATCCTTCTCTCTTCCATCAGAGATGGCACAACTCCCTACTTCATCTTTCTCAGCAACAGTATCTTCTGAATTTTTTCCCACTTTTCCACCATCTTGCTCAGGAGTTTTTACTTCTGGATCAGTCTTGCTAACAGACTCTTTCTTATCATCTTTCTTATGCTGACTAACATCATCATCATTTGTCTCAGGTAACAATACACTTTCCTTCCTAGTCTTTTCACCACTCTCATCAAGAGGCTTCCCGTCTAAATCTTTATTAACAGTTTCTGAACTGACAGCACTCTCTGTAGCTTGTTCAATGGATTCTGTGTCTTTCTTTGATGTGCTGTCTCTGCCATCATTTTCTGATTCAGGTGACAACACAGCTGCTTTTTTTAAACTCAATCTTTTGGACTTTCTCAGTTTCCTAGGTGTTGTGTCCTGTGGCTTTTTAATACTGTCATCATGTGTGCCGTCCTGTGGCTTTTTAACACTGTCATCATGTGCTGTATCCTGTGGCTTGTTAATACTGACATCATGTGCTGTGTCCTGTGGCTTGTTAATACTGACATCTTCTGACATTGATGACAGTACCTTGACTGCATCATTGTCAGGTCTCTCAGCACGTTCCATCACACTCTCCATGATCTGTTCATCAGCTTTCTCTCTGTCTTGGTTCTCATCTTGTTTCTGTGTTTCTTTACTTACAAGATCTAAGTCTACATCAACAACTACAACTGCATTTGATTTTTGGCTTTTGTCTTCATCCATCACATCTGTTTTATCCTTTGCCTCTGTCACTGAGACGACTGGCATTTCCTCAAATCCTTCTGAAACCTTTGTTCTATTCTCTACGACTTCCTTCTTATCTCCAGACACAGCTTTCTCTCTAACTACTATTTTTGTCGTCTTTTTCTTCAATTTCTTTGCTTTCTTAGACTTCTTAACAGTTTCATCATTTGCACTAGATGGAATCGCAGTAACTTTCACTTTCTTGACTGATTCCATTTCCTCTTTTTTCCCTTTTTTCTTATCCTTCAACTTTCTTTTTTCATCATCGACAGTCTTGTCCCGTTTCTTTCCAGATTTTTCAACATTCTCTCTTTCTGTATTTGTTTTCTTACTTTTCTCTCTTTTCTGTTTTGACTTCTTAGTTTTATCTTCTGTACTCATTTTCTGTTTTGCCTTCTTAGTTTTATCTTCTGTACTCATTTTCTGTTTTGACTTCTTAGTTTTATCTTCTGTACTCATTTCCAGAGGGATTTCTTCATCACTGTCAGCTGACACATCACTGTCTTTAGAGTCACCAAATCCATTGGTCAAATCAATGACTTCAACAAGTTCTGGATCTATTGCACCCACTTTTGTCTGTATTTGAGATTTTTTTGACCTTTTATCTTTAACTTCTTTCTCTTTTAGTTTCTTTGCTTTTTTGGATTTCTTAGTTAAATTTGATTTTTCTTTTTGATCATCTGTTTTACCATCTCCATCTCCATCTTCACCAGTTTGCTGATAAAAATGGAAAATGAACAGATAAATGTATGAAAGTAATCGACTATAATACATCCACTTTCTAAAAAGTGTGTATAGAATCTTTTCCTGTATGTTCAGAAATCATCGTCTTCATGTACAAAGAGATGTCAGATGTGAAATGTGAGTGATGTTAGTACTATAGGTCAATACATTTCTGGAACAACTGAAAACGTTTTTGCTTTACACTTTGTTCTTAAAGAGTGACATGATGGCAAAATGGTCAAACTGACTGCAACAATGACTGCAATCAACATTTATTAGCTTTTGTTACTGTTGAGAAATAATAGCACTGATTGCAAATGATGTCATTTTTGTCTTTCATTAATATACAAAAATAAATATTTGTCTACATTTTCCGCAAGAGTGGCGCAAATGAAACCTGCTAGTATTACAATGGATAATAAAAGTCACATCAGTTTGTGGCTCTGACTACAAAAGCTGTAACAACAGCTACGTTTGGACAAATCGTCTGAATTTCAGGCAGAAGTGTCAATGTCACACGCCTGCAGCTATATTTAGTAACAAATCTGAAATCGCGATCAGCGAGATTACAGCGTGGACACTACCCTTTCCTTTTTTTGACTGAGCAACCTTTGTGGGCATACCATCATATCTTAATGGCATATCTCATCTTTTGTATCCGAGTCATTTTACAGACAAGTACAATTTTGTTGTTATAAATTCTACACCTGAAATAAAGTAACAAACTCATTTTGTAAAACAAATTTCCTAGCAATTGACCTTAACATTGAACTTTACCTCATTTATTTGGACTTCTTTGTCATCAGCCTGATTATCTTGTTTGTTGGTAGTATCCTCCAAGCCAGCTATCAATTCATGGATTCTTCTGTGTAAGTCATCTTCATCTGCTGAAGTAGCTGAAGAAAACTCTATCTGCGACATCAATCAAGGTAAAGACAAGTATTAAGCCCTAAAACTTTCTAAGTGCCAAAGTAAGTTTTTGTCACCTGCATAGATTAGAATGCAGACAGTTTCTTCATTTCAAAACATTTTTTTTTCGAATTTTTCCCAAAATTTTGATAAAAAACTAACCCAATACAAAATTAATGGCCATATTATCCACAATAAAAAAACAAAAAAATTAGTAAAAATTGAAAAACTGATGCACAAAAATTTTCATGGAAAAAAATACAGAACTTAAAGGGCTAAATTTTGCTATCCATAATGTACTCGCCTTCACCTTATACATTATGTCATCTGTTATGGGCCGGGAAGGGAAGGGGTACAGTATTGTCTAAACATAGATATGGTAAATGAGCTCAAAAGTGTGATGGGCCGGGAAGGGAAGGGGTACAGTATTGTCTAAACATAGATATGGTAAATGAGCTCAAAAGTGTGATGGGCCGGGAAGGGAAGGGGTA
>LD351711.1:29005-49979 GCA_001465055.1 Ptychodera flava | reverse complement strand
GTAGACTACATATAGCCACATCGGCACTTCTGAAATATAATCTGCGGCTTGCAAGACCACCAAAAAAATCTAATTATTGTTATCAAAACCAGAATTTCCGGGCCTGACAGCGAAACAGTGCTGAAAAGTAGCCGGCCAAAATACGAAAGTAGCCGGTCAATTTGGCCGGCATCCGGCTAAAAATGAACACGCTGCTGTAATTGATATTTTTGTAAAATTTACAATGAGATAAAGTGTGATTCTCTCAGATTGTCATAGAAATCATTGAAAAAGATATTTCAATTTTCTTTTTTTACTATTTTGACAGCATGACCAGTATTACATTGGAGAGTTGCCGCCAAAAGAGATAACATTCTCCAATCTCAATGACAATATCAATACTGTGTTCCTTGAGGATATGTGCAAGAAGTTTGGAAGTGTTGAATCTTCCAAGATCTACTACCATCCTAAGACAAAGAAGCACCTTGGGCTTGCAAGGGTCAAGTTCACTTCTGTGTTTTCTGCAAAGCAAGCTGTTGTGAAGTTGAACAGGTCGTCTGTGATGGGAAATATTATCATTGTACAGATTGACACAGCAGGTGAGTCTTCAAATTCTTATAACTGAACGCATTATAAATTCATGACATGAAGCAGAATGAAAAGCAACTAGTACGTAAATTGCAATAAGAGTAACAAGACACTTTCAGAAATGAGGCAATGAAAGTATGTCGCAAAAGGCTCGTAAACAAGCAATTATTGTGAAGATCATTTTATTCAACAAATTACGACAATGAGATGAGACCCCACAAGTGGTTGGTCATTGAGATGAGACCCCACAAGTGGTTGGTCAGGGGTATTATTGTAGTATCTTTGTACCATTTTGATTTGTGATTTACAAATCTCAATTATAAATTCTATTAACCTCTATAATCCATATATTTTATTGCAATCAGTGTACCCTCCAATTCACAATCACTTTTGAGTCAGAAATGAATTTCTTGAAATGTTATTGTGTCCAGCTTTGGTTGCATTGACTTGATTGATGTAACATTTCTGCACAAAGAACATATTTCTAAAGTTTACCGTAAAAACCCTATAAATTCAACCAAAGCCAAAATAATTTTTGTGGTCAAATTATCAGGGATTTTCAACTATTTTTGATAGTTCATAAGTGATATGCTTACCATCTTGGATGATTAAAACAGATAAAGGCGACTTTCCTGAAGTCCCGACTTAGACATTCTGTGCTGTACATTGTATTGTTCTGTGTATTTTATCGAAAATAAAATGTTTGAAACAGCGTGTCATGATTAGATGGTAGAATTATTAGAGATTGAGAAAAAGTCCCAATTTCCATCAATGGTCACACTGATAAAGGGTATAATAAAATTATGTTTTGAGGGAAAAATAGGGTGGTCAAATTAACCCTTTTCCTGCCAGACAGTAATGACTGTATCACTTCCCCATCAGCCAAGTCAGTAAAAAGCGGTATTGAGCCAAAACATGATGTATTTTCACCCACTTGGCTTGGTATGTTATAGCATCTTTTGTCCAAAAAAAATCAACTTTACAGTATTATGTTTTCAACAGCCTTCAAATGTACATTATTATATGTTAAAATACATCATATGGAATACATTTTGTTTCATTAATTTTAACCATCTTGACCTGGTGGTGAAATATGGACTTGGCAGGAAAAGCGTTAATAGAGTGGACAAATTAATAGGGTTTTCATGGTAAATGGTCAACTTGAAATCCAGGGTATAAAAGCTGTATTTATTTAATCTTTTCAATTGTTGTAGAGAACATTGAAAAATAAAGACTAGACTTCTAGCCTAAAAAGATTGGACTCCTATTGTAGACCCATTAACTCTTCTGCGTTGATACATTATCTCAAAGATCCCAGTAAAACTATCCTGGGCTGTCAATCAAGACAAGGTGTTTGGGAATGACTTAAAAAATGAACAAACAACTTCGATAGATTGTAGCTCAAATAAAGTTAAGTCATGCCTTACCTCAAAACAATTTGTAACAATTTGTTCATTGATTTCTTTCTGTCCAAATTTGAGCTTTATTATTGATCAATACCCTCTTGTATTACGTTTTGCTTTAATCAAGTAGCTAGTTTTCGGTATGGCTTGGGCCATTGTAGCGGGTAATTATGCTGATTTCAGACCAAGTTATCTGTGCTTCCTTTATTTAAGTTTTGTTTGATAAAGGATTGAGAATTGACTTGTGTAATGCTAATCATAATACATACCGGTAGTGTAAGAAGCTATTAATGATAAACTACGATATTTTAACTTTGATATTTCAAAATTATGTCCCTCATGTCGATTTGCAGTTGCAAAGACAAAAGTTGGCTACAATGTCGAATATACAGCATTGCATCAATCTAGATTTCTTAAATTAATTTAAATGAAGTTATATTGTCTTTTGTTTCTCAAACATATTCTGGAGTGATAAAATGAATTTCTCAACTTCCTATGTTAGCTTTCCACTACATATGTTGAAGAATCTGTGATATTTTGTGGAAATCCTCATCTAGCTCTGCATCACAAAATAACATTCATATGAATGGAACTCTAATGATTGAATTGAGGAATGAAGTACACAAAATTTTACTCCAGCTCTGTCAGTGTGTATGGTAATGGTTTTAATTTTGTATGTAAGTAGAACTCGGTGAAAATGCAGCACAACACAACATCAGAAAACAAACCCAAACTTGTGTTTTGCACAGTAGTGTTGTTGGTGTTGTTCTTGTCATGCAAGAATTTATCAGCTAGGTAAAAATGCCCCAAAATTTATTTTGTACAATACTGTTACAAATTATAATAATAACAAGAGTTGACTGACAGGCAAATCTTTGGAGTTGAGCTCACTACATTGCTAAAAGTGAATCTGACTTTTCTGTTTCAGGAAAAGAATGTGAGCAAATGTTTGAGTGTCTTGTAAATGACAAACCCAAACCATCGGCATCAGCATCTGCACCAAATGATCCACGGAATAAGTCAAGAATTCCACCAGCCAAGAAATCTACCACTCCTGAACTTCATAGAGGCAGTCTTGATCAACGACGAAGTCAGAACAATGTTGGAAGAAGTTTTCAAAGTCAACAGTTTGGTTCAAATAATGACGGTTTTACTCCTCAGAGTTCAGATTCTGGCTACAGCACACATACTGCATTTTCTACGGAATTTTTGAGCCCCATGCCTCAAAACATGGAAGGTAATTTTAGGGGGACTGGAATGCCTTCTACTTATGGGTACGGTGGTACGCCTTCATCTGAGTCTGGTTACAGAACCCATAATGTCAGCCATTCGTATGAGGGCAATCAATCAATGCAAGGCTACACAGGCAATTCTGCGTATGTGCCAAATTTTGCACAATCACAGAGACAACCGCCACCACCACCACCACCAAGCCAGCCTCAACAACCCTCAATACCAATGATCAAAGACTACCAGGGTCAGTATCAGCAGCCACAGGTTACTCCATACCAACACCAGCAAAGCCAGTATCAACCACTGCCACCTCCTGCACCCCCTACCACCACACCATATCCATCACAAAGTCAAGGCCAAGTGGAACAGCTACCTACAAGTCAGGCTACCCAGTATCAACAAACTCAAGCCCAACAAAAGAAACAAAAACCTGCCAAACTAGTGCTGTCTCCAAAAGAAGAGAAAAATTCCAACTCTGATCCATCACCATCTCCGGATTCATCAGGATACAGAAGTTTGGATTCCCGGATTGATATGTTGCTCAAACAGACCAGGGGTAAAAGTGCATTTAGTGAGTTGCCATTGGTCTCAGACAATTCAGATGAAGAGAATCTAAAATCACCCAAAGTTGCAACACCACCTCCACCCCCACCACCACCCATACCTGTAGAGCCATCGTTACCTCCACAAATCCCTCAGACAATAACCCCAACTCCCCCTCCCCCAGTTCATTTACTACCCCCTCCTCCATTACCACCTGCACCAGTGCCAATACCCAGCAAAGCAGTGCCCATGCCCAGCAAAGTAGTGCCAATACCAAGCAAACCAGCTGAAAAGTCCCTGACAGAGAGACTATTGGAACTCAGTCAGACCTCGCCAAGTACTTACCGCTCTCCAAGTGAGCCAAAGTGGGAAAAACGTAGACATTCTGGTGACAGACTTTCAAACTTGTACAGTGAAAGCCCTAAACGAACACCAGTAATCAGTGAAGATGTTGATAGCCGGGATAGCTTTGGACAAGTCAGCTATTCAGGAACTCCACACTCTGAGTTTGAGAACACACCAAGTATAAGTAAGTTGAATGAAGAAGATAGCAGGTCATCGACACCTGGAATACAAATCAGTGTAAAAGAAGAGACAAGGATGAGTCAGGTATGATATCTTTTCTCTTACATCAAAAATTAAGTCCGTTTACAACAGCATACCAGAGGTACATGTAATACACCTATACGGTACAATGGTGTCTCTACTAACCGAGATACACTAAACATAATTTCTAAATTTTACAAATTCATTCATCTCTGCTGGCCAGTGGTGATTATTCCAGCTTGAAACTTTCACTTTTTGTGGAACAGGTCTATAAATCATGATTGGTAGGCACTGTCATGTGATTGAAAATGGCCCTTGAATAGCCAAACACATTATTATCAATTATTGTGGTTGTAAAATGGCCGATTATTTTCAATTATTATTTCACATTTGAAGTCCAATGTTTGCTATTAAAAATAACAATAGCCTAATTTTTTTCATTTTGAAAATTCTACCATCAGATCATGACCTGATCAGGTACAATAATTGTCAAGATTGGTGTTACTTGAATACTTGCACACCTTTGATTTTACATTCTTTGTGTCTGTGGAGTATCTTCACTTTTTCAATCATTCTGTTTGCAGGAAGAGACCTCCGATAAGAAATCAATCACGGACAGTGTTGAAATGGACATATCAGATGATGATGATAAGATGAGTCTCTCTCCAATCAGTGATGAAACTACTCTTCAAGTTAATGAACCTCCACCGATAGCACTATCAGCCAATTCTGTGCAAATACCGCCCTCTGCTGCAATGCCGCCTTTGCCGTTCAATCCTTCATTTCCGCCGCCAAATTTCTCCGTTCCTCCACCTGGTTTTCCGCCAGCACCATCAACATCAAGTGGAAAACCAATGGACAATGTGACTCAACCACCGCCACCACTCATGTCAATCAGTGTACCTCCACCAACCAGTGCACCACCACCAACACAGGGTACATTTCCACCTCCTCCAGCTTCAATACCTCCCCCACAGGCTCCGATGCCAGGCTTTCCCGGACAAATTCCCAATGCCGGATATCAAAGTAATTACAACACCATGTATCCATCACCGGATATGCTAATTAGGATGGGTCTATGGAGGCCTGGAATGCCAGTACCAATGCCATCGACACCAAACTTTTCAACCAGTTTACCATGGCCACCTGTTATGCCACCAACACATCAACAGCCACCACCACAGACGACGCCATTTGATCAGACACAACCTGTGTTTCCCTTCCCAACCTTTGACCCTACAGTGCCGCCTCCTGGCTATACAGAAGTCAAGAAGGACCCAAATCAAGAGGTTGTGAACAGTGTGTTACAGAAAGTTGTGGAAGGACTGAAACAGATCATGAACAAAGATTTGTGTAAGAAAATGGTTGAGTCATCAGCTTTTAAAGCTCTTGAAACATGGTGGGACAAGAACGAAGAACAAGCTAAGGTATAAACTGCACATTGAACCCTTTCACCACCATGGTTTAACCCAAAATCCATTGTTATCAATGGTTAATGTTGACCTGTTTACAGGGAATAAGGGGTGAACAGGTTAAACACAATTAATTTTGTGTCGGTTAAAGGGACAAAGTCAGCCATTTTTCATGAATTATCTTTGATGCGAGATACTACCTATATTGTTTGACATGTTGAAAGATATTGAATGAATGGATGACCATGCATATATTTTACCCCGGTTTTAGACACGATAAACGAAACCATTGTGAAAATGAATTAATGGTCATAACCAGTAATTCATTTTTGTTGTGGTTTCATTGATCATGTCTAAAACTGGGGTCGAATATATGCATGGTCACCCATTCATTCAGTATCTTTCAACATGTCAAACAATATAAGTAATATCTTGTATCAAACAAAAGTCATGAAAAATGGCTGACTTTGTCCCTTTAAGGAAACTAGTCCTTATAACTTGAATAGTAATATTCAAAAAGCTTGAATATATCTTAAAAGTGTTACCTCATATTTCTTAGTTAGGAGGCAGTACACCTCATCCTGCCAAGTTTATATATCACTTGAACATTTGAAAGCCCATAAAACATAGATAGAACATATATTGTGAATATAATTTTTACTGACATAACCTGTCATAACAGACATATTCAGGAGGTGAAAATACATGAAGGTTTCGGTTCTACACAATTTTACTAACATTGCACATGACAAGTAACTGGCCTGGCAGAAAAGGGATAGCAGTAATTTCTTTCAAAATTTTGAAAATTTTTGAATATTTAAAGAATTTTGGAGTGAAAAAGCAGGTGAACTGAGCTCACCAATGCAGACTCTAAAACACTACTGCAAGCCGCAAGCCTTGCTACCGCTGCTTGATATATAATCTGTAGACTTTTTACAAAATCACAGTGAGTCCCGTTAAATCAGTTGGCCATCATTGCTGTCTAATTGTGTCTTTGCTGATAGGTTGTTAGTCCATTAAGATACTTGATCAAATGATTTCTCTCTTCAGCAACCAAGCTTAAAGTCAGAATTAGCTGATGGAAGATCAGGAACCCTAGCCAGGGAGAAGACACTGCCAATAATTACAACTGCAGCATGGGGTGGTGCAGCTATGAGAGACTTTGGGATGGAAAATATGGGATTAGGTCTGGGACTCCGGGCTACTATGCCCAGAATGCCATCATTCAAGGTAAGACTGTGACGTTATCATCTCAAAGATTTTGAAGTTCAGTTCAGATTTTAAGCTTTTGACTACGTCTAACTGTTTACATTGTATAAGAAAATGGTATCGTCATTGTGGGGAAAGCTTAGTGTATCTGCTTCACAATGTACTGGAGCTGTGACAGAATGATCATTGACACAATATGGTGTGTGTATTCTGATCCTCAGCCGTGAGACTTGCTTGCTTAACTTGTCAAACGAACTTGTGTAACTGTATTTGTGTTGTAATGAAGTAGAAAAATCAAGCGATGTTGTCAGCTTAAACCGCTTTAGTGCTGCCGTAATAAGAGGCACTCAAATCTCTGTCTGTCGTTTGTTGAATGAACAGAACCTTTTCTGATAGCAACGCACATAGCAACTACAATGAAATAACTCAGAAATGGACACAGAAGTCTGTAACTAGGGAAAGCATGCCAAAACTTGATACAACATCTTATTGCACATATGTTTACAACCACAATAATTGCAATTGATTTGGTTTATATGTTAGTTTATATTGTGTGGACAAAGTAATGAAACTTCTTACAGATTGCCCACTAATCTTTGCTTTGCATTCTATAATTTTGTGATACAGTTAAAACGTAAGCCATCAGTGACTGCCGCTGATGAAGAAGAAGAGGATGAAAGCCGTGGAAATAAGAGAGCAAGACCATCCACGCCATCCATCATGGATGATTCTGATTCAGAACGGGAAAAGGATACATCGGATGTTGCCAGTCAGTTATCAGACTTGTCAGGAATATCGCCACGGAAGAGAAGACATAGTCTGGTCAGTGATGATGATGATGACAAAGATGTTGACTCAGAAATGGAAGGTAAATGTTTTATCATTAAAAGTGTGTCAGATATGCCACAATACGAAAAACGGTACGCCACAATATGAGAAACTGTGTGTCAGATATGCCACAGTGCTAGAAACTGTGTGTCAGATATGCCACAATGCTATAAACTGTGTGTCAGATATGCCACAATGCTAGAAACTGTGTGTCAGATATGCCACAATGCAAAAAACTATGTGTCAGATATGCCACAATGCTAAAAACTGTGTGTCAGATATGCCACAATGCTAGAAACTGTGTGTCAGATATGCTACAATTCTATAAACTGTGTGTCAGATATGCCACAATGCTAGAAACTATGTGTCAGATATGCCACCATGCTAAAAACTGTGTGTCAGATATGCCACAATGTAAAAACTGTGTGTCAGATATGCCACAATGCTAAAAACTGTGTCAGATATGCCACAATGCTGTAAGCTGTGTCAGATATGCCACCATGCTAGAAACTGTGTGTCAGATATGCCACAATGCTAGAAACTGTGTGTCAGATATGCCACAATGCAAAAAACTGTGTGTCAGATATGCCACAATGCTAAAAACTGTGTCAGATATGCCACAATGCTAGATATTGTCAGATATGCCACAATGCTAGAAACTGTGTGTCAGATATGCCACAATGCTAGAAACTGTCAGATATGCCACAATGCTAGAAACTGTGTCAAATATGCTACAATGCTGGAAAATATCAATGTCTTCATCAAGTGAAGTTTCTTTGAAGTGTAAAGCAATTCTGTGCTGAGTTACGAAAATGGCCAAGAAGTAATAAGTTTTTTAAAGAATTTCTCAAATGTTAGGCTTGACAAGTTACAAAACTATGGGTGTTCTGCCTCAGAGAAACATTATCTATAAGATCTTTTATGAAGTGAAATCAAGTTTTACCATGCTAGGAAATCAAGATTTATTTATCAGACTTCCAAGTCACTAAGATATGCTACTTTCTTTTTTCACATTCAATGTATTGTTTCAGATCAAGAGAGTAAGGCAAGTGACAGTGAGAGTTCTGATGAAGAATCTGAATCTGAAGAGTCAGCTGAAAGCAGTTCAGCATACGACAGTTCATCAGACTCAGAGGATTCTGAGGAAGATGAAGATGATGAGGAGGTAGACATTGAGAAGAAAGATGTGAAAGTGGCTGAAGAAAAGGAAGTTGTTACCAAGGCTGTCTCGGAAACTACTGATAAGGCTATCATCAAGTAGGTATCACATGTTCGGTTCGGTATTTGTTTGTCGGCAATATTTGCAACAAAGTTAACAAATTACCTTTCATACCTTTGATTGTATATATAATTTGTTTTTTGATTTTTAATATTATTCAGTTTTCAGTATCAGCTTCTAAGGTTTGCTGTATTGCAGCTTTCACATTCAGAATTTCTCATCTTTCAAAATGTTTTCATCAATGTAATGCAAATCATTTAAGCAGATTGCATTATGTCCAAACAGCAACTTGCACATACTGTCATTGTTCAAAAGTCACAGAAGTGTTAAATGTAAACTGATGAAAAACCAAGTGTCATTCATGAAATATAATTTAAAAGTATCATGCGCCTCTAAACTGAAAGACTTTAACTTCTGCTCAAATTTTCCTCCAGGAAACTTTGAACCATTCTCTTTCAAAATGGAAAATTAAAGTCAAGAGTTAAGGTGCAAATTTCTGTATTAGACAAAGAAATTCCTGATGTTTACTGACCATTTGAAATTAAAAATGGGCTCTGTCCAAGTTGACTCTATGGGGAAATTGAAAATGGGCTCTGTCCAAGTTGACTCTATGGGGAAATTGAAAATGGGCTCTGTCCAAGCTGACTCTATGGGGAAATTGAACATGGGCTCTGTCCAAACTTACTCAATGGGGAAATTGAAAGTGGGCTCTGTCCAAGTTGACTCTATTGGGAAATTCAAAATTGGCTCTGTCCAAGCTGACTCTATGGGGAAATTGAACATGGGCTCTGTCCAAACTTACTCAATGGGGAAATTGAAAATGGGCTCTGTCCAAGTTGACTTTATGGGGAAATTCAAAATTGGCTCTGTCCAAGCTGACTCTATGGGGAAATTGAACATGGGCTTTGTCCAAGCTGACTCTATGGGGAAAATTCAGTTCTTGCTTGACACAAACACAAGATAGTGAAAACGGCATTTACTCCACAAACATTAAGATGTATTCACACAAGCAGTAGATTAGTAAAGTATTGAGAAAACTGGAAGTGTGAATATCTATCTGCTTCCAATTTGCGTTCTACTCAATAGAACATTGAACCAATCTACATACAGATTTGACCACTCTAACTATGTCCCTGGTATATCATGTAATACACATATTTATAATAACAGAATACCCTTGTAACATACAAAAACAATAACATCTCTTATTTTCTCTGTGGTTAAGAACTTACCTGTGATCATTTTGCCTAAAATTTCAGTGAAACTGACGTGACAGTTGACAAAGTTGATGTTAGAGAAGTGGAGGAAAAGACAGAAACAGAATCTATAGAAGATGTCATTGAAACAGAGACACCATCCAAAGAGGACACCCCAGATAAAAGGTAACACAAGTCATAGCTGCTGTAAAGTTGTAGTTGTATTTCATTAAATCCTACATAAATTATTTTGATGGCAGATTTACTGGTTTGATAGTTATCACCTTGCAAATGTAGAGTTAATGTCTAATAGTCTTACTTCTGTTACTCTAACATTCTCAGTGGATGTGAAAAATTCAGCATAATAACATTCAGTACATATGCACATTTTATGCTTTCATCAAAAAATCACTGGTCCCATCTGAAAGTATTTGAAATGTTGTCTATCATTTTCACTTGTCAGTCATTTTGTGATGTACATGCATAATGTCAGCAGTGTTTGATTTTCTTATATTAGACAGATCATTTAATCAATTGAAATCAAAAAGTTTTCAATAACTCTTCTTTCACTAGTGAAATTACCCAAATGTTACCTTTTTGTGATTAGTTCATTACTGAGTTTTAGATTTTCACTCAAGTCAGGCATACCATAATAGTTTTGTAAAGTATTATTGATAATTACTAGTTTAAAATATAGTTGCTGGTTTTCAGTATTCATTCAATCATTTTCCCTCTCTCTCTCGGTTTTAGCTCATTAAAGTTAGAAATCGGTGTCAAACGAGAGCCTGACATAGTGGTTGAAATGATAAGCCCTGCTGAAGAAAGTAAAGAAGTGCCTCAATTTGATGAAGTTATGAAGAGAAAGGAAAATGAAATTCAGACTTTGGATTCTGTGGAAGATTCATTGAAGGAATCCGTGGAATATTTGCCCTCTAAGGATATTGAGGAGCAAGACACCAGTGTTTCCAGGGCAACTGATAATAAGGATGAGACATTTAAGGAGGAAGTTGCTGAGAGACCAATTGCTAGTATATCTGACAACAAAGCAGCTAACAAGACTGAACAATCATCAATGTTGTTGGAAATTCTCACAAGGCCGTCATCACTAAGGCCTGCAGAAAGTGCATCTCTGCAGGAACCCCCTCGCCCTGCCACTGTGACGCAGGAACCCCCTCACCCTGCCACTATGACAAAGGAGCCCCCTCACCCTGCTACTGTGACGCAGGAACTCCCTACCGACCTAATGAAGGAACCTCCTCCTGTAACAAGGATAGAGGTTGAACCTTTCCAGATTCCTGTTCCCAGGATGGTTATTCCAGGACAGGGAAGTGTTCCGGTAACAATGGAATCACAAATCAGTCCGATACACATGCCTTCACAGTCACCAATCCATGTTGGACAATTAACAAGCCCATTACAGGGACCTCCATTGACACCAGGTCACACAGTTCCAGGAACTCCACAAAGACATCCAATCTTACAAGGTCCATCGTTATTGAGTCCTGTATTCAGACCGGAAATGCAATATAGACCCAGTATAAGTCCAGGTCTTGGCCCTCCAACTACGCCAGGCAGTGTCTTACTAAGCCCTCGGCCAGGACCTCCAACTACTCCAGGCAGTGTCTTACTAAGCCCTCGGCCAGGACCTCCAACTACTCCAGGCAGTGTCTTACTAAGCCCTCTGCCAAGACCTCAAATACAGACTCCCAGCATGCAGGCTAGTGAACCATTACTTAGCCCGGTGACACCGCCAATGATTCTGTCACCGTTAGATTCACAGCCTCCTCCAACACCAACTGGACACATAAGGGGACCTCTTGATCTGTTATGTGAAGCAGCTGAGCTGCAGGCAGCCAAATTGCCGGTGTCACCGAGGACTAGTACACAGACTGTGACACCAGAAATTCAAATTGACAGGGTATCACCGGTGTTAAGTGATGATTCAGAAAGGACTGAGGAAGCTTCTGAAACAGAGGAAGCTTTAGCTAGAGAAGCTGCTGAAGTTTTGATTTGTTCAAAACACGATAGACAAGATAGATCATCAGTGCCAGCTGTTCCTGTAAGTCACAACCTCAGTGTTCTGCATTGCTTGAAAAAACACAGAGGGGCAGCCAATTTACGTAACAATGCTTAATTTGTATATTCTTTAGTTTGTGAAAATGTCCAAAAACAGAGAAGTGGCCCATCCCTAAAAATCTCTTTGTGGAGAACCCTGAATCTATAAGGAAAAAAATGTTGAATTCATTCAGTTACACATACTAAATTCTTCTTATCTGTGATGTTGCCCATATGTGTTTGTTTTTCTTATGGCATCAAAAACTCTGAAATGATTTGAGACTGCTTTGAAAATGTGCTTCTTTGTTAGAAAATATGAATGTTTGACATTCAGTCATATTGGTTGATTAAATCACAATCTTTCTGTTGTTTTATATTGCATCTAGCTACTTGTGTAAATCTTTGATTTAATGTTACATACAGCTGTACATACAATGAGACAAGATAATATCAGTTTAAGGTGGACATCTTTGTCATAATATTACAGCTGTAGAGATACATTACACCAGTTTATTTAAGTATGGTGATTAAAAATGATCAAAAGAAAAGCGGATGACAATACATTACTTTCACAGCTGACAAGTCTTTGATCATTTAGTTTCTGAAATACTGAGACTTGTGAAAAGTGTAGAGTGGCAGTGTGTCCGATAGTAAGATGACAGTAATTCTATTTGATATTTGTGTTGCAGGATCATCTCTATGCACTTCCTCCAATGCACAACTATGCCCTGCCGCCACCCAGGTCACCAACACCGCCACCGCAGTCCAAGGAAATTGACAAAGCTGTAGAGTTCATGTTCCTTGAACACAGCTACAGCCTAAGACCTCCTCCGTCACCATCACCACCATCTCCAAAGAAAGAAGCATCACCGATACCGTCCCCTAAGAAAGTAGCACTGCCACAGAAAGACATTGCCGTCAGTGAAATGCCGGCCCAACCTGAAGAACAACAGGAAAAGGAGGAACCTAAGAAGAAGGAAAAGAAAATTAAGAAAAAGAAACCAAAAAAGGAGGTTGTTGTTGTACCAGAAGTTGTTGAGGAAGTGAAAGAGACACCGAGTGAAACTGAAAAAGTTGTGTTTTCTCCACGAGATCCATACGCAGAATTTGCAATATTGTACAGTGTACTCAATGATGGTGTGGATTTGGAAGATGCCAAATATCTCAGGAGTTGTTATGAAGCATTGCTTAATAACAGTCAAGATTCATGGTTGAATTATACACACTGGGTCTATCATCCAGATATCCTTTACACAATATCAATGGTCAATACGTTCTGTAGTTGAATCTTTGTGCTGTGAAATTGTGTCTTCTTTTTCATGGTTGTAACAGAGTCAAGGAGCAATACTCTGGCTTTGTTTTATCAACAAATTAAAACATTTGACACCATTTCAGTGTTATATCTATCCAAATTGCCATTTCTCACAATTAGAGTTATTTCTGTAACTGTGTGCTGATGTTGTCCATCTTATACACCAGGATATACTGTATACTTGCAAACATACCCACATATATTTCTATCAAAACTGAAATTATGTCTTGATGTGTTTATGATTTTGATCATAATTCAGATGAGACACAACCCATTTTATTCATAAATTTGTTAAATCATACAAAGTTGAACCAAAATTCTACAGGCAGTAGTGTACATACAGTCTGTATGCCATGAATTAAAAGTTACTTCAACTTTTAATCTTATCAAAATTTGCAGAAGTAATCCAAAGTTGCACACATATAAAAATGTTGTCAGTAAAATCTCTTTTAAAGCAGAATAGAAAAATGAATGTGTGTATGTGATAAATCCTTGACTTTTACCACTAACCAAAATACCAGACCCTCACAAGAAAAAGAAGAAAAGTGAAGAGACAACACGAGAACATTCAACGGGTTGTGCAAGAAGTGATGGCTACTACAAGATTTCTATTAAAGAGAAGAGAAAATACCTGAAGGCCAGACAAGCTCCTCTTAGTGTTGACATCGAAGGAACACTTGAGGTAAATTACAAAGGAGATATGTTTTCCTTTGTATAATGCTCTCACCCCTGTTTCCTCTATTTGGTTTAGCCCATCCTTCTACAAACCCAGTGGATTAGACAAAAATTGGATGGTGGAAGAGATAAGTTTCAGTGTTTCTAGTTCAACCAATATACAGGATTCCTAGAATTACAATGCAGCCAGATAACATGTTCATACACTTCAAAGTATTGTTATGAGAATTTTCTGACGGAAACAGTTTTCTTTGCTGTTGAACAAAATTAATGAAAAAAATGCTATATGTCATGTGCTTGACCCATGTAAAACCTCTCACGCCAACATTTTTGTTGAGTGGACATTGAAAGTTTTATTTCAACTCTGCAACAGTCAAACATCAGTACACAATATGTAACTGAATTTTTTTTAACACGTCTCAAATAAACGTGAATAAGAGATAATTGAACATAGAAGACCTACACTTAGGAAAGTACCAGGATATGAGCTCAGAAAGGGGCCATGATAATGGCCCATTTATAAATCACTCTGTGAAGGTCATAATAATATCATCTTGTGTCATTTGTAGGATGCAAGTAAGTTAATGACAGAAAAAGCCAAACAGCAAGCACAGCTGACCCGTGAAGCAAGATCAAATCAAAGAAGGTTATTGTCTTCACTTGGTCAAACTGAAATGAGTGATCTCTTGAAATTCAATCAACTTAAGGTAAGTCATTTAGTCACTCTTATGCTCTTTGTCTCTCTGTGTGCAATATGATATAATTGCCATGTTACACACTCTTGTATCTCCCAATACAATCTGTTATTGCTATGTTACACACTCTGTCTCTCCCAATGCATTCCGTTATTGCCATGTTACACACTCTGTCTCTCCCAATGCATTCCGTTATTGCCATGTCACACACTCTGTCTCTCCCAATGCATTCCGTTATTGCCATGTTACACACTCTGTCTCTCCCAATGCATTCCATTATTGCCATGTTACACACTCTGTCTCTCCCAATGCAATCCGTTATTGCCATGCTACACACTCTGTCTCTCCCAATGCAATCCGTTATTGCCATGTCCAGTGTGATGTTTTGTTTATGACTGATTAACCATGGACCTATTTCTGTTACAGTATCGTAAGAAGCAACTGAAATTCTCCAAGAGTGACATCCACAACTGGGGTCTGTTTGCATTGGAACCCATAGCAGCTGATGAAATGGTGGTGGAATATGTTGGACAAGTGGTACGTCAGGTCATCGCTGAAGAGCGAGAGAAGAGATATGAAAAGATGGGCATTGGTAGCAGTTATCTGTTCCGAGTGGATGAACATGACGTCATTGATGCTACCAAATGTGGAAATTTTGCCAGATTTATCAACCACAGTTGTAACGTAAGTCAGTCATTAAGAAACGTAACTTATCTATGTCTGGGTTTAGTTCTTAGCCAGAGGGAGCGATGTCACAAAATGATAGGTAACATTTTGGCCAGAAAATAGAATCAATTGCTTGACTAAGTTTTCAAACTTTACGTGTAATGCTGAACTTCTCTACAAGATGTGTTTCTTTCATGATGTGCTGTGTCATCATTGGATCAAAGTAACATGTTTCATTTACTTCAGAGTTTTGGTCAAAGACAGTAACCTGGTAACTGTTACCATGGTTTCCAGATCTCTTTGCTGGACTAGCCATCTGATAAATCACTGCATTATAGTTGTAGGGTAGTAGAAATGGAAATAATGAAGGTCTGAAACCATTTTATGATCATTGACCTTTGCAAAATAAACCTGAATTATCACATTCAGTGAGTTTTTCCTTGTAACTCTTTGTTTCTTGTTAATAAGTGTTATGGACAGGTTGGTAACACACAGACAGGGAAATAGCAACACCAATAGGGTGATAGTAATATAGACTGATTTGATAGCAACACAGACGGGTTGATAGAAACACAGATGGGTTGATAGAAACACCAATATAGTGCTAGAAACAAATGGTTTGATAGCAACACAGAAAAGGTGGTAGCATCACATACAAGGTTGATGTAGTCTTAAATAAGTTAAATCAACACACATATTTAAAGTTCATTTCCATGACTCATGTTAGTTTTCCTTATCTTTTTTACAGCCTAACTGTTATGCCAAGATTATAACTGTAGATTCTGACAAGAAGATTGTCATCTACTCCAAGCAACCAATCAAAGCTGGTGAGGAGATCACATATGACTACAAATTCCCAATTGAAGAAGATAAAATACCTTGCTTGTGTAATGGACCTCAATGCCGTGGCTATCTCAACTAATTATTGACCCTCATGTGGTGGACACGGCTCTCCAAGAATTGACATAATATCATCATTGTGATGACCTCAATTGTTAATCTCAGGTTTTCTGCTCATGAGATAACCCCTGTTGAACCAATATTTTGGAATCTCCTTCCACGATTCACATAGCAGGACGGCACATTGCATTGTGTAGCAGGGAGTGCAGGAACATTGCTGCATCACAAATCTGTCTTGACATCTGCTTTTGACAGTTCTGATATGTCAACCAATTTGAAAACAGGGAAGCTGGGAATCCTGATGATAATCCGAAATCTTAGAAGCTTTGGAAAACACACAAAGGATGATTCCATCTTTGAGAATGTCAATTCCACCACCAAATCAGGGACTATGGTCATTTTGCTGTTTTTATGTACAGTTGTACATTTTGAAAATATTGAGGAAAAAAAGTACATTCCAATGTTTATTCTTATGTAGTTGCTGACACTGAACTCTTTATGTTGAATTTTGCAGTTCACTAAGCAGTATTAGAAGTAGTGTAAGATTTAATACAAACAGACAATATTGACTTCTGTTAGTGTGGAAAAATCCAGAGTCTATAAAAATCTTGTTTATTATAAAAACTGAACATAGTAAATTTTTATTGCAGCAGAATCTTACTGCTGCTGAGAATTACTTCTGTAAAAAAGCAAACATTCATAGTTTTGTAAATAGAGTCGTAGAGACAGCCTGTTTTTGGTGAAAAAGTTATTTTTTTGTTATTTCTTCAGTCAAGATCATGGGTTTTTTGCTCATTTAAATGCAAGTTTGTACAGTTTTATGAAAGAGACTTATTGAGACTACAGTGTCAACAATCTCACAAAGCATTGTCGTCTGTCTGAATCTTATCAAGTTAGTCGATACATTATTAATTCCAAGAAATCTGTCACCAAAAAAATTTCCATTTGCTTGTCTGCACTGGTTTTGCATAACTGATATGCATTATGGATAGCCACTGTTTGCTACAACCAATCAGATCACTTATTCAACAATAGGGATCAGGTGACCTGTTATACCCGGTCATGTCCTTATTTGGTGTTTTGACAGCCATCATTGAAAATTACTGGTTGGCTTACATGTCATGGCAAGTAGGTGTACATCATAAGGTAAGAGTTGTTTTATTTTCTGGCCTGTTTTGATTTGATATCTGCCTATATCAATACATTTTGATAAATTGTTTATTTTTGAGCTGTGTTAGAATATCTGGTTGTTTGTAAGTTAGTTGTTTCATCAGACATGGTATTGAGGCTCATTTGAGTCGTGGATAGGATATCTGAGTTTATGACCTGAAAGTTATTGACAGAGTGTGGCTAGGTTCAGGAACACCAACTGTAACAATGATGACATACAACCATACAATGAGTGTGTCCACGGTCCCTCCGTGGACACACTCATTGTATGAGTGAGGGACCGTGGTGTGTCCAATGAGTGAGTGTCTGCAAAGACACCAACAACAGAATTAAGACAGCTGTTAACAAAATATCTGCAGTCAGTTACAATACATTTAGCCGTGGAATAGCATTGTCACCGTATAAAATATCAGACCATTGTTCATATGTACAAACATGGTTTGTATTTTTCTACAGTCTGAGATAGTTTATGACAAGTCATGAGACATCTTGCTTTCAAACAACCAATTATTGTCAAATCATATTCATATCAGTAACTTTGTACAAAAAATGCAACTTCTGCTCCGTATACCGGTACACTGAGCAGGGCTTTATAACCTATGTCCTGAGCTATTTTGTGTATGGTATTGTCCAAAATATGGCATTGAGTAACTTCAAAATAGTGTCACAAAGTTCATATGGCAAAGAATCATTGAAAATTATTCAGACGATCTACAAACAATAACAACAACATTATTCTTGCACTGTTGGTTTTATTACAGCCTCTTGATTGTACTCAGTTGATTTCAATATCAGAGAATGCGTTGGCCATGTCGTGAACAATCAACTTCAGAAACAAGTTTCCCTGAATCCAAGGATAAGTAACGTGACAAATTGATTCATATTCAGATAATTAATGACAGTTATTGGTTGCATTGTTGCTATGGTTGCACAATGGATATGTTACAAATAAGCTAGCAATTTAAACCAAGAGACATGTCATATTGTTGATAAAACTTTACATGCTGCCACACAGATATATGCATGCACCAGTATGGCTGCCAGATATTTTTATGTCAATTGAAAAAATTGTGCAGATGAGAGAGACCACCTAGTGTTACTTGGTAGCTCCATTTGTACAGAGCATCAAAGATGTTAAACATTTATGGGATAAATATCTTGATATGATACAGCAATGAAATAACAATGTCAGAGTGTCACAATGGGTCACTGAGTTCCTGTATTGGATAACATTGTATACACCGGATTGAATATACACAGTCTTCTAGTCATTGCCGACAATACCCTCTTAAGTGTACAGTTTATGTCTAGGATAAAACAAATATGTGGTCACTGAAGAGAATGTATCTGACAACAGTTTACAGTGTTGCTCTGAGTATCTGAAGTAACAGCAACAAAGCAGTTATTCTTTGACAGTTTGCCAGCAATATCAGCAGTCAATCTAAAAATCACTGTTTGTAAATATGACAATTTTTTTGACTTCTCAATTTTGGAATTCACCAAATGCCTGGAATATTCTGTCACTTCAATAGTCTTGTGTAGATTTAATGAAACTATTCATGTCCAGATGATGTATTATTTAATTTTTTTGTAAGATGTATAAAGGGTACTTTTCCAAAAAGTTTGCACGAGTAAAGTTTGGTCTGTGTGTGTTCTCATTTATTTATGTCAGTTTTTCCTGACAATATAAATGATCATTATCGTAAGGTACAAGATTCCTCATCAGCATTGGTTTATTGGTCTAACACTGAACATTTATGGCTGCTAGACAAGCTGCCTAAGTCTTGTACAGAACTTATCAGTGCAGGATCCAATCGTAGTAAAACACCCACACAGGTAAATATGGATGTAATTAATACTTTAATCAGTTAATAACAAGATGGCATTGCCTGTCGTAACTGTCACTGTTGAAACGTGAATGATCTAGGAAGGGCCTGGGGAGGGAATATGCAGTGGTGTCATTTACCTCCATCACAGTCCCTCCTCTTTGTGGAGGGACTGTGTTCATGACAAAGTATCTAGAACCGAAAGAAGCTACTAAACTGTACGTTGGTGGCGCACTGTAAGGAACGCTATCTTATTCAAGATGTCTTCTTTGGCGGCAGGTATGAATGAAGATGTCAAAACTTTGACGTAATTGAAGTTGGCTTTCAGAGAAAACTTGACTGTGTTCGGAACAAGCGTGTCTCCCAAGACGTAAGATGCCACCTCTACGGGTCGGGCTATGCCCATCGTTGACGAAGGAAGTTCTTGAGGCTTTGAACTCTGCCGGAGTGAAGACAGGTTCGTACCACAGTCGCTCGAGAGCTATTCAGCTCTGGGACTATTCGCCCCATAGACGAGTATACAGAAGCGAGAAATTTCTCGCTTCTGTATTCTCGTCTATTGGGCGAATAGTCCCAGAGCTGAATAGCTCTCGAGCGACTGTGTTCGTACTTAGCCCTACGAGTATGGCGAGAGCGTCCGGCTTTGGAGGTGGGAGGCGGCGTAGGGCTAGTTCCTACTGTATCATGGGCTATATCATGGTATGATGATAACAATCACAGGCGCTTTGCTCACTCTACGTTCGGCCCTGTGATTACCATATAACAATCAAAGGGTCGCCGTACGTAGAGTGAGCCCATGGCGACTGCTTGTTGTAGATTTCTTGGTAGCCTGTCTATTACACGACCTTACTGTCAGTGTCACAACCTCATCCTAGTATTATTGCAATGAGGGGAGAACCAGTTGATTTCGGGGNNTGTTTTCCCCGCCATTATGGCAGTAATTTTTTTCTATTATCTGTCCTGCATCAATTTTATTTTTCAACATGTTGAAGCGATACAATTTTTTTTTCTTGATTACCAGTTTTTTACATGTAATATGTGGTTCAAAAAATTTTGGACACCGAAAGCAGTGCACCTCCAGAGAATGAGAGAATGCGAGAGTCAGATTTTCCAAATTTTGTGAGTTGTATTTTCTTTGGTCTGCTATGATCAATTTGTTTTCTCAAGATATTACTGGATCAATTTGTTTTTCTTCTTCTTCACCTGCCAACAAATTTTTGTTCCCCAAAATCCTTCTCCCCCCCCAAAAAAAAATCAAATGTTTTTTCCCTAAGGGACAGGTGCAAAAATTCGCTGCTCTTCTGTCACTTGCAACTTTATCCAGGGGCTTTGTATGCCAGGTAAAGTTTTGGGTTATTGAACTGCAAAGTCATATGTGAAACGTGAAGCTGAAACATTTAAAACCTAATTGCAGATCCTTCTATTAAAAAATGTATACATCACTTGATGATTTACCTTCGTGCCTTGGTGCAAGTGTATTTTCACTTCCCAAGTGATGTATGTGTGTGTTGGGGGGGGG
>LD351707.1:5395-35125 GCA_001465055.1 Ptychodera flava | reverse complement strand
TGAATAATTTATCGTATGCAGATGATATGTGCTTAGCAGCGCCTTCTATCAAGGATCTAAGAAACTACTCAAAATTTGCCAGAATTTTGCTGAAGAGAATGATATTGTATATAACGTTTTAAAAACAAAATGTATGTGTTTTAAATCTCGAAACAAATGCAGAATTATTCCACCAATTACCCTTAGGGGTTATAGTATTGATTTTGTGTCAAAATTTGTGTATCTTGGTCATGTTTTTACATTGAACTTAAAGGATGATGATGATATCGCCTCCCAACGTAGGGCATTATGTGGTAGAGCAAACTTACTTCTAAGAAAGTTTCGTAATTGCTGTTTGAGTGTTAAGTTACGACTTTTTAATACTTTTTGTAATAACATCTATCGTGCTCAACTTTGGTGTGATTTTAATGTTTCGTCCATTCGTAGCCTGCATGTTTGTCACAATAATGCTTTGCGCAGGTTTTTAGACTTATCGCGAAATGCTAGTATCTCAGCTGCCTTTGTTGAAAATCGTGTAAATAATTTTCCAGTCTTTAGAAGAAGACTTGTGTACAGTCTTGTCCGGAGACTGCAATGTACCGACAACAGTCTTCTAAGAGTTTTACTTTTGTCAGACTGTAGGTATTCTGGATTGCAATCTTATTGGAGACAGCTTCTGTATCGTTAGTCTTAGAATTGCTTTTTATTGTCTCTCAGTTCCTGTTTTTTAATGTGTGTCTGTAATCTGTCTGTACTTTCTTGTAGTTTGGTGTTGTGCTTTTTTGGTGTACTGTGTAGCTTTTTTGATTCTATGGACGGTCCTTGTACCTGTCTGAAATAAAATTTAATAATAATAATATATATATACAAAATGTATACAATATGCTCTCCCGGTTATCATATAATGGCTTTATGGTAACCTCTGAACTTGTTCACAGAGAGTACGGTTACACATTGTCGAGGATTGAAATATGAACTTATCAGAGGGAAGCGTACAACAAGAGAAAAATAAAGACAGACTGGAAACGCAGCATGCCTTTTGTTCCATGGTCGTCTTGGCTGACGTTAGGCTTTTCATATTAAAATGAGCCTCAAAGGTGTTAAACTTTTTGGAGGCTTTGTTTGTGGTTGATAATTGCACAAGATTATGCGAAAAATACGACGAGATGGCATCGTACTACCAGTCGCGTAGCAACCATCGTTACTGTGTGAGCTCTCAGGCTAGAAACACTGCTTCACGCCAATCAAAACATAACACGCCAGCAGTTTCATAAACATGTCCTGCCAACCTGTTGCTGTTCTGTGTTTCAGTGCACTAACTATACATTGAAACTAAGAACATGGAGAAGTCAAGGTCAGAGTGGTGTTGGTAATTGCTACTCTGAATCACCCTTCTAGTTATTCACATTCCCATCTAATTTCGAAACACCTGACATCACTTCTTGGTCTTTTTGCCAGAGGACCATATATCTTTCTTTCATGAATTTGACTTTGTTTGTGTACCGTCTATTTACTGTCTGTTCTGTGCTGTTTTGTGTCTATGTTTACAACTATTGTCTTACAAATTTTGACCTAGTGTTATTGGATTATGGATTGGTATGACTGCGATTATTGTACAGAAGCCTGCCAAACACTCAGAATGGGTCAGGCTTATCGACCAAATGGATCCCAAGACAAAGTGGAACTGGATACCATATAAATACAGCATAGTATGTTCTGAACACTTTTTTGATGGCGAACCTACGACAGAAAATCCAAACTCTAATCTTAAATTTGGTTATGCTGTTCAGAAGGCTCTAGCTGGGATTCATGCAAAGAAGAGAAATGCAAAGGGTAAGGAAATAGGCTCCAAGGAAAAGGAGCAAGAAAGAAGATCCTGTAGTAAATACCTCACCGGATGGTGACATTTCCATTGATGTCAACTTGGGACTGAACACTAACCCTGTACATTTTAATGTTCATTATGAACACAGCTACTAATTTCAGTGTAATTGTAATTAAAATTGTATGTAACAAAGGGTGTAATGAGAAATCACATACTATTAAACTATTGTTAGATAAAATTGAAGATTTACAAAGAAAATTGGATGCCAAGTCAACTGTGACATTTGTGAAAGCTAAAGAAAAATTAGCCAGTGAACAAATTTGACCGGTGACAAGAAAGTAAAATTCTATATTGATCTTCCAAGCATTGCAGTCTTTGATTTACTGTATGAGTTTATAGAGCCCAAGGTAGACAGAATACTGTACTGGTATTGGAGAAAACATGTGGTTTCGACTAAAGTCCCAAGGAGATTTCTTAAGTCACCCAAAAAATTTGGGCCACAGAGAAAGTTAAGTAGAAAAGACGAAATGCTTCTTGTCTTCATGAAACTTAGGCTAGGTCTTTTGAATAGTGATTTGAGTTACAGATTGCAAGTATCTTTCAATGTTGTGAGTCGAATATTTAACACATGGATTAAGGTCCTTTCCTCAGAGCTGAAGTCACTGATATCATATCCTCCCAAAGACATATTTTGCCAAATTCGCCAATGTGTTTTCAGCGTCATTTTTCCAAGGCTTGTTAGCATTTTGGATGGTACAAAAAATTCATTGAACGTCCTCGGGATCAAAAATTGCAATCACAAACGTGGTTCGATTACAAAAAGCAGAATACTGGTACTGCTAAAGTACCTGTTGCTTGCACTCTAAAGGGTTCAATAAGTTTTGTATCTGAAGCATGGGGAGGTCGGGCTTCAGATAATCACATTATACGCAACTCGGGATTTCTTGATTTAGTTGAGCCATGAGACCAGCATTTTCCTGATATACGTTTCACTCTTACTCAAGATTTTCTTGTAAAGCAAGCCAAGCTTGTTTTGCCCCAGGTGTAAGACGTTAAGAACAGCACACAGAAGGGGATGTAAAATTAACCAAAAAATTGCAAGTCTCATAATCCATGTAGAACGAACAATCAACCGTTTCAAGGATTTCAGAATTTTACAGCATACATATCCTATAACTATGATCCCAGTTATTGGTGATGTAATCACAGTTTGTGCAGCATTGTGCAATTTCAGTCCAGGTGAGAGAATTTATTTACATACAGTAATCATTTTTTCAAGGCTAGTGATCCTGCAATCAATTCTTGATGCCCAAGGTTTTACCTGGCATAGAAAATAAATCTTGGTCAGGATGGCGATTATATGAAAAGGCTTCCCCATCTCTAGCAGCAATACAGATGACTTTTGGGCATTTTTTATTAGTTAATGTGAGCATGAACAACTTACTTCAACCGTTCATGAGATGAAGTGCCTTATTCCCATTCATTTACTACACACCACACATTATTTACTGGATTCAAAAAATACCCATGCAGAGTATTTTTAATGTTCTTTTCTGCAGTTTATGGTATGTATTATATTGCATGTAAAGAAATTGAAATGTTTAATAAGCAGAATAAATATTGTGGTAAGAAAATTAGTGAAAATTGCACTGTTGCCTGAAATACTTGTAAACATATTCCCTAAAATATATTGGATATCAGGAAAACATTGCACATTTAATTTCACTGTAAATGTGGTATTAAATATGTTCAGCATGCTGGATGGCTCAATATATTCAAACTTCAGTGAGTAAATTAGAAATATGCCACTCAATAGAAAGATCAAAAACATTAATGCAAATATCAAAATTTCACCTTAAGTACTTGATCTGTGCAAGACCTGTCAGGATATTTAGAATCTGCAGAAATTCAATTTAAGGCTGTACGCTTGTACAAGATTTTGAATTGTGACCCACTTTAGTCACATCATTTTCCCACTTTACTCTCAATACATGCACATTCCAAAACGTTGAAATTTACCCTTTAAATTTACATCTTGTGGCAGATAAAACACAACGTTCAGCGTAAAACTTCATACACTTTGTAAATACAAATTGTGTCGTGTGATAATACAGACGCAAAACAGCAATCGTGTGTCACCTCTTGTTAGACTACCAGTGTCAAATACACCTAGATTAGCAACGCTACATTTTCTTTGACCACTTACATGAGTAAGATTTCAATTCTGGTAAGATTCCGTGAGCGAAATACCTCAAATAACTCTTTACAGATTTCCAATATGCAGTGTCAAAATGAATTCTCTCTAGGTGAAACCCATGTGAGGAATATACAAAAAAAAAATCACACCACTCTTGTTGCATAATGGCTATCTGACCCTTCACCTGTGTATAGTAAGCGTGAGCTTGCTTTAGTTTGGAAACACCCTCTGAGTAGACAAGATACTGTAAATTATCAGCACCGGGTGATGCATCTGAAATAGAAAATGGGCATTTGCACTCTAGCAACCCTGTGCCACAACAGTCGCACTTTACAGTGGCACCAGTTCTAGCCCCTAGGCAGGTATCTGCCCGATCAACATACCAGCCAAATTCAACAAGAGCCACATTTTTATGACCCCTTTGTTTTATAATTTTGGCATATTCATTCTTTGCTATTTGCTCCATTCTCCTGCCATATTTGATCGATGCAATTTCTGGATTAAGAGCTACACATCCTAGAAGTCTACATGTTAAAGACTTTGTAAAGACAGAATTGGGACTGTCAACTCTTTGAATTATTTTCACTTTTGTGAATACGGAGTGGAAATTTGATGCAGTTATTCGTCCCTTTCTCTGTACACTCCGATGTTCATTGCCATTGTGTCCTATTGTGACTTCCTCACTTGTGTACTTTGGCAGGTTTGCCAAATCCACAATATTTGACAGAGACACAACATCAACAACGCATGGTGGCGATGGAGTTTGGACTGATGCAGACGTTGGAGCAGATGTCTTTTCAAACAATGTGTTCCGCTGTGTCGAACGCTCAGCAAATATGACAGATGAAGGTGACAACTTCTCAGCCTTGTGAAGAAACTTGGCAAATGCCATTCCTTTGTTCTTGTTTCTTTTGTGGGGCATAAATGTAGCTTTTTCTGGTGTCTTGATTATGCTGTTGTGATCTGTAAAGAAATAAAAAAAAATTACATATACATTCAAGAAATATCAGGGAAGTTATTTTCAGATTTGGAGGTCAAACAGTACATATACGTACAAGATATGCTCTAACAACATTGCATTCTGCCATTAACTACATGTAAGATTACATGTACAATTTCATGCATTCATAAGTGTCTCTATACAGCATTGGTATAACAGTGTTTTGTTTTTGCTCACACAGCCCTGATTTACCACAGGCTTGTGCCAGGATCTGTTACAGGAGTGATGTTATTTTGCTGTGTATTTGGTTAGCAAGCATTGGCAGTTACATTTAGATTGACCTCTACAAAATATATTTAGGTGAAGAAGTAATGAATCTACCGTTTTTCTCAGCATGATGGGATTTCCCTCTCTTTCTTTAATTTGTGTTGGTTTCACATTTAGGGATTTTCCAGCTGCTGTCCATGTGTGATGGAAGTGAAGTTTTAGATTTGAAAACATATTCATACTTCCAACAAAAGTCCAGCTTAAGTAGTGCTGCTACATGATTACAGGATTTTCCAAGTCTGGAAACAAGGATATGAGGTTGTTATTACTTAAGTTGCACAGGGTATATTTGCAGTTATCAGTGATTTGCAACAGTGAAAAATTAATTAGAACATTTCCGTTGGAAAATATGAAAATGCTAATTTTACAGAATTTCGCTGGTTTATGAAGTAATGGTGGATCAGTATTAAATTATATTCTTCAGCCATTAACTATAATTGACAACTAATAACATTGGCCGGCAAATTACAAAAGCTCATGTCAATTCTATTATATCTGATGTGAATTTTTCTTTCACCGAAAAAAATGATGCTGAAAAGTGACCAATCTGTTCATAGATTGATTTTTAGACAAACATTCAGCAGAAAGTTACATTATTATGATAACAATAATGACAGATTTCCACAAGTGACGTCAATCAAATAAATTTTTTACTTGTAAAATGAAATTGGAAATATACCGCGCTACGCAAGAGCAGTACGAACTCTTGATGTCTCCACTTTCTTTTTGTATGATGACCCATACAGTGTGCGATTCTTCATATACTTTCTGTGATTGAATGCAACTTGACTTTAGACAAGAATATGGGCTGTCATCAGCGACCCTATGATAGAGTATTTCAAAGAGAAATACGGATGAAAATAAAACTAAAAGCCTTGCCCTCTTTATAGTCTTTTAGTAAGCGCTTAGAGAGGCTAGATATCCATTTCATGCTTTTGTTAATATGTCTGATACCTACATTCTCACCTTCCCTTCCTGACTTCAAATCCTGAAGAGGGTCTGGTATTTGTCGACCGTCTTACTTCCAAAGTTGCTTCTTACTGTTTTTTTCTCTCAGTTGACTTTTATCTTGCTGTCTTGGCAAGAGAAATTTCCATCAGGGATGCAACATAGGCTAATGCCACAAGTTCTACCTTTCTCCCTGAGACAGGGAGATCCCTTTTCCTGAGATATTCCTTGAGTTGTAGCACACCAAACCTTGTGAAGTCACCATAGCTGTTTTGGCTTGACATGTTTTATCTATTAAGAAATGATAGTGAAATGATAATAATCTGAACTATATGATTCACATGGATATCAAGTATTGAAACTCAGAAGATGCATTATTTGAGGTGTAGTTTGTCATGTTGTGGCATTTTAATTTTAAACAAAAACACAATACAAAAGAAAAATAGAGGTGACAAGTCTTGTATGCAAGCTGGTTTACTTCCTGTTTACAGGAACAGGTTTACAACAAAAGGTTAAAATGAACTCTAACATGCACTACATGTACTTTAATAGTAGGAGATTCCCGCTTCTGATATATGGAGCTACATTCTTTTAATCTAATCTGAATCCATAATTCCCCGTATCCTCTGATTCAGAATCCGAAATTTGTCGCAACGTGAATGTGTAAAGACACTTGAATCATTTGTAATATTTCATGAATTACAGGCTGCAATTCGATGAAACTTGGTACGGATGTTGAATAAACTAGATCTGCAATGGTGTGCTAAGATATTTAGAGGTATCACGTTAATTAATTGCTAATTTGCACATTTGATGAACTTTCCTAATTAGTGCATCATATCCATAAATACTACATCAAATTTAAGGCAACTCGGTACAGACGTGAAAATTTCAGTACTGTAACAGTATAGTACTATGTTTAGAAAAAACGATGAACTCAGCGACGTTCTTAAGAATAAAATTTATTACAAAAAAACTAATCACTAAGACAAAGGATAAAGAACAAACTGTAAAATGTTTACATGTTACTTATCTCAGCTGGGACGGCATAAAGCTCCAGAGATGAGTCAGACAGTGAGAAGACAGTGAGACAGACCATTGAGTGAGTGAGCAGTCGTTTGCTTGCAGACCTAAGTAAAAAGTCCACAGTAGTGCAAAGACTACAGTATAAATCAAGCGTGGCAGAAAATCTTGAAGTTAATACTGGTGGAGTTTCCATAGCCTCAAAGTTACACAATCCCAAATGTTTGACTGAAAACTGTCCCGCCCCAGTATTTATACTTACATGGTTATATAACAAAATATAAGAACAATCTAGAACTTCTATTGATATGCTAATGACTGTAAGTTCTAAAAATATATCCCCTTATAGTAAACACTCGACTAATTGAATTTCTAGAAGGTTCCAAACACGACTACCTGAAACTCAAGGTTGTGAAGGATAGTGACCTTAAGAATAATCCAGACTAATTAAACTCAGGTCATGAATTGGGTAAATGACCTGTGTAACAAACGAAAGACATTTAGCAGTAGAATGTCTAGTTATTGCTCAATTGCATGTTGATGACCTTTTGTAATCAGTATGATAAGTTTAGAAATACTGCAGTAAATTTGATGAAACCTAGCACAGATGTTGATTTCACAGTGTTGTAATAGCATGCAAAGATATTTAGTAGTATCAGGTCAATTAACTGTTGATTATCATATTTAATAAATTTTCATAATGAATGCAATATGGGGGAAACTTCCTGATCTTCATTATGAGTTTTTGTTGTTATATTATGTGTTCTGACAAAAGCTCATTGTTTTTATCAAAGTTCAGGAATTCACTTTACACATATTTAAGCAATAATCCCCGCCGCAGGAGGGTATACACGAGATATTGGTACAATGTGCGACATATAGCGCTACATGGAGCGAATTTTACTAAAATCGAGTGTATACCCGACTTCGACAGGGTGATTGATATTATATTGTATAAACTTGTGTGTCTTTGTTGTTTTGTTTGGGTATTTTCGTCCCTTTAAGTTCCAAATGCAGAAAATAAACGTATGAGAGATCGAACGTCGGAAATTCAGCGCCCGAGACCGAGCTTTTTTATATAAAGTTTGAATTACGTTGGCAACAGACACTCCCAGTATCCTACGATAACATACGCATTACGTTCATCAACATTGCATTTTATTTACATGCAACGTGACTTGCGACCAGCTACAGACACAGAAAATGGGTCAAGAGTTCACATCAAAAGAAAAAGTAACAATCTTTTCGTAAATTTACATAAGAACAATAGTCCTGGCTGTTTTTGCACACTAAAAATAGATTTGTCTCATTTTGTACCGATGCGTCGACCATTGCAACATTCAGTCTTGGTACAGTAATGTTACAGGCGCTTGTTTAGAATGACGGAAAATTTGGACGTTATTATACCAGAAAACAAGCAGTTTTCACATAATCCAGACTTGGGATGACAGCAACTGTGAACAACAGTTTTGAAGAGTGTGCTGCCCGATTCAGTGAGAGCTGGACGCCGACACTGATTGTTGCATTTGATATCAACTTTCGTCGCAGTCACCAGGAATTATCCCATTGTTATTTTGAACTTCATGTACATCGTTAAAACATACTCATCTGTTACAGCCCAAACTTTGGCAAAGAATGCCTGACATACCGTTACTGTGAGGAAGTGTAAATTTATTTGTGTATGAACGAATACTAGCTTCATTTTAAAGAGCTGTGTGTCGCGTCTCGACTCCCGCTAAATCAAGCAAAAGTACATGATGCGCTTTTGCCCTAATGTGCTGCTTCAGAGGTGTCTTTTGTCATTTAACCAAACATATTTTTACCAAGAGGTGAGTTACAGACCCCCATGTTTATCTTTGTCTCGAAATTCAGACTTCGATCTCCGAAACAAAGCGGACTCTTTTGGATTTAGTTTAGTTCAAATGCACCGACTGGCAATTTTTGAAAATGCAAATTTAAGGGCCCAATTAAGCACTGCTAAAATAGTGTTTTAGCATCGTTTCAATGAGCTCTCGTCCAATCAGAATGGCGCATGGTAGCATGATATAATATAATATACAACAGTTGATGTTCTAAACATTTACTGAGCATAATCTACAATTTTTTTCTCCGGAGATTTCTTATTTAGTTTGGGACAAAGCTATGAGAATCTATGCCGAACTGTCTCCAAAAGTACATATTCTCAGGACATTTATCACTGTGAATTTTCTATGACTTATTTGCACATACTGTGTTAACATTAACATGTTTGTTTCAGAGTTTTGAGCAGCAATTGCTTCATAACAGAATTTTTTCGTATTACTTCACTGTAATTTTGAGGTTAAATTCTCATCATTACCGGATCTCTGTAATGGCAACGTACATCGATGTGGCCTGCTGCTCTGTAAAACCGTGAGTTAATACGTAATAAACCAATGTTTTTCTTGATCTAGAACTGTGATATTCTTCGCTGTCACTCGGAATCATAGGTGGCCAATATTTCTTAATTGAATATTGCCTTCACTGCATGGTGGTAACCACGATGGGAGGACGAGCATAAGTACATGATAGTATTAAAGATAACATTTCATCAGCAATCGAATACAGATAAAAGTATTACCTAGGTCTCCGCGGGAATCTGAAACAGTTGATACGAGGTTTTACTGTCAAATAAGTGATCTATCGTAATACTTACAGACGTATACGAATTATGGCCTCCAACGAAGAGAAATATAAGCGACAGCTGGCAGTGGCCCAATGAAAACTTCATGAAACTATCGAGCTATGTAAAAGTGAGGTCACGGCCGATTATGATGGATTTCAGAAGGCCACTGATCGGGAAATACAATGAGAAAACTCGATTATTCTACCCAAGGACACAACTGTAAATTGAGCTATGACAGATTGTAGACGACAAAGTAAGTGAGGATGGAGTGAAAAGAGGATGGAAGTTCTAGACAGGCAATGGCTATGAAATTGAGAGGCCACCCCAGTTGATGTGTGATCTTGAAATAAGCAGAATTTATGGCGCATCAGGAGTTGGCAATAGAGTTGAACAATTGAGATGCACTAGACAGCGAGTAAAGACTGCTGCGGTAGATTGCGTACACGGTGTTATTGCAAAAAAATGAGAATGGGGATGCCTAGGAAACCTCTATATTAAAGTTTGAGTAACTTAACTAGGAGAGGGCATGGGAAACCTCCCAACCTTCATTATAGTGTTGAAAGTTTAAAGAGCTAGCCTTAAGGAGAAATTCACAAAGGCTGATTTTTACAATTGTGCTAATTTAGGGGTCAGTTTTTCCCGAAAATTTATTTTTGCCATATGTAACTCACACGATTTTTTACTGAAACGGATAAAAATAGTGATGGCGTTGCAGGTTAGGGCTTCATTAACCCGAAATATTTTGAATCATGGGAAACAAGCGCCAAGCTTGGCGCTTCAATCACGTGATGTTGAAGGGACCATCTTCTGATGGATGTGGTATCGTCGAGTCACTTACTTTCACACCAGACTTTGCGTATTTGCATTGCATGAACAACAGTTATGCATATACACAAAGTGCAGCCCGATGTGAACCTGGATAGTAATGCTATACCCGTTAGAAGATGGTCCCTACTTTATTATGTGATGAAAGCGCAATTCTTTGCCCTTTCCTTAAAAGGAAGTCTTAGCTGACATCAAATAGATCACTTTTTGTAAGTATTTTCCTTAACAGACGCAACTGGTTTATTTTAAGATAAAGAGAAGAGCGATGTGTCCAAAACAGAGGACACACTTGTTTTAAATGCATTTAACATTTCCTCAAAGTCCCACATCGCATTGTGTATTAACCTTTACCCCCATCTCTCTCTCTCTCTCTCTCTCTCTCTCTCTCTCTCTCTCTCTCTCTCTCTCTCTCTCTCTCTGTTTGTTTCTGAGTAACATTTAGACATTTAACCTTAATAATCACGAGTTGAGCAAACAGAACAACCGCAATTCAGAGGTCATATTATCACCTAAAGACTTTACCAAGGCCAATCGATGCAAAAAAACTGATGCATTTCTAGAGATAAGGGAGCCTTTCATACAAGTAAAAGACTACTGCAACAAATATTGAAAAACAAGATGCCCAGACTTGTTTCTTCGAAAAGTTGTTTCATAGTTTTTGGGGGATTCACTTGGGTTGTGCACTGCTACAATTAAATAATAATACACATTAGATATTACCGTCGTAAGCACCATCCCCTGGGCGGGCAACAATCGTTATCTTGCATTGCATGAGGGGATTGGCCGGCACAAACCATGTATCTAGGCTAATCCCCTGAACGCGGAAAATTTCCGCGTTACGAATTAATGGCTTATGACTCCCAAGAGAGCAAATAAACTACCGATCAAGTACAACAAAAGATCACAATGTATTTGAACATGACACAACCCGATTGACAGTCAGTTCACATCTCGAGTAAGGTATCTTTTCATATGGAAATGATTTCGAACCTACAGCGTTTGTGCCGGGGAATTATGGCATGTTGCCTGTGTGAGCTTGAGTTATCAAATAGGCGTAGACTGTAGTCAATACGGTATTTTCAATCGGGCTCGAATTCACAACCGACGGTATCAAGTCACCTAAAAGAAGAGCTACAGACAGAACCACTCGGCCAAATCCTTGTCAGGAGACTCACAATAGTGAAAGGTTTCATTTCGCAATTCTACATAAAGTAATCGCAATTCTACATAAACTTGAAGGTCATATATACAAAATATACCAAGCAAATGTATGCGATGATGTGGTATTCCGGAACGTGGTAGCTGAGAATGCATGCGTCATTGCAATATCAGCGCAATGCTTTTTCGCCTACATAATGTTTTATCAGTTTTCCTGTAGCTGATCACTGTAACTGGATACTACGTGAGTGGTAATAGTTTACGATTGCATCTAGTTACATAATGTTTTTGCGGAAAAAAAGTTGGTAAATATCTTTGGTTGATTCTTTTAGGGAGAATGTCCATAAACTCAAAAGATAGATTCTTTGAACAAGGGATAATGAAACCAAGGCCGACAGCGAAGAAGGTACAACTCTCCCATTTCATATTCCTTTAATGCCTGTGTTGATAATATTTCGCTTAGTTTGCAATTTCTCCACTGAATGTTCATTTGAATATAATTGGAAACATTTATATCGAGCCAATTTTTCACTTGAATTTTTTTATTATACTTATGACTAATATAGTTCAACTAGAAGAAAATTAACATTCGCTATAATTTGTTTTTATTATATTTGTTACATTTTGGTTGCTCCCAAGTGTTTTGCAACCTACTTCATTACTTTAATCGTTTTGTTGTAAAATATATGAGTTTTGCGTTGTAAAATAGTAGAGACGAAAGTAGATAAACCGTCAAAGAGCTACTCAAAAATTCATTTTTATGACGACCAAAGTTAATATTGTTCTTGTATTTATGTTTAAGGTTATTCAAGATCCAATTCATGGAACCATCGAACTAGAGAGTGTCTACATGTACATAATCGATACTGAGGAGTTTCAGCGTCTGCGAAATATCAAGAAACTTGGCACAGTCAACTTTGTATATCCTGGTGCTGTTCATACAAGATTTGAACACAGTATAGGGTATCACGATATCTAAATTTCGACGTCATATGCTTTTTATTATGTGTACTGTTATTGTTATCTCTTTTTCGGTTGCCATTATCAAGTACATAATTGAGTCTAGCCCTGTTTTAATCAAATTACGGCAACAAACTTTCCTTCGTCTGTACATACACTAGCAAAATGCTTAATATACAACAATATATACACATAATGTTGATTCTGTTTATGTGCCAAATACGTTAAGTATACACGTACGTATACTAATGAAATGCAAAACTACAGTTTACACTTCGTGTGCAAAGATCTGCATCACGTATACTCATGATCTGTATAGATATACGCTACGTATATCAACGTATTGGAATGTTCAATATAGAAAGATATACGTACGTACGCAATTAATATTGTGTTCCATACACGTCAATATAAGTAAATATACAGAACGCATATCGAGCATTTCGCCCAGTGATATATTTTGTGTATAATTTCCTTTCTTCAATTATGGTCCGGGACAGGTACATTATTGGCGTTAAAAAATTTCAGGACCAGAACGCCAATGCGGACAATTTAACCCAGCAGTTTACTTTTTTGAAGTTAGCTTTGCCATTATGTTTTGTGTAATTAAGGTATCTGTATAACAGTGAACTTATTTTATGCATCAAATAGGCGATGCTACCTTGCTCTAAAGTTTGCCAAACATTTAAAGGAAAGTGGTACTGATATGTCTAAAGAAGAAGAGTTTTGCATCGGTCTAGCAGCCCTATGCCTTGACCTAGGTAGGTACACATACTTTACAGTACAGGATAGTGCTTTCAGCTGTCAGAACCTCACTGTTCTCAGGCCTATCTGACAATATATAGCAAATACGATGGTTTCAACCGGGTTCCAGCTCACAACGTACAAATTGATCTAAATAACATCAGAACATAAATTATCCGCCTTTCTCCATCACATTTTGTGGCCGCATAATTCTTCCATTTTTGCTTTTGTGCATGTGTATTTCTCTGACTAAAGGAGAATTTGATTTTCCACGTGAAAAACGTTCGCATTTGATTAACGTTTGCCTTTTCAAGAAAGCAAAATTCCAAGACATAAGATGACCCAAAACATCTCGAGTACGTTAAGGCGAGGCTCGAGAAATTTGTTATGAATATGCAAATTTGCACTAATAAATAATCATATTTCAACGAGCGCGCGCGCTCAGCGTGATTCAACCGGATCGCGTACGTGTATGGTGTGCGAGTACTCGCGAGTGTAGCCTTTGAGGATTCAGCTCACGAGGGCAAAAGACCCAAACGGGAGATTTGGAACGGCTATTACGTCAGCCAACTTCACCGTTTCTGTCATTAGCATATCAAGAGCCAACGAAGACTTATACATATCGAAATGAACGCAGTTTGATGAAGGGTATTGTGGCTATGCTATCATGGTTGCCGCCCGGGGTTGCCGCCATCAGCACATGTTGATCCCTGATGTGGCCCGCCACTTGTTTTCACCATCATTCATCAAGGACAGACAGGGGTGTTTTGCAACAACTGGTTGTCACTACTCACGACAAGTACAAAAAACCGTCAGAAACTAAAGCAAGGTTGAGTATTTTATCAATCTGCAGATCTGCTCTCGCACCAACGCAATCGCTGAATGCGTGCTGAAATGGACGCGACCGCCTCGTTACTAGGATACAGTCAGCTGTCTCTACCCATAAAGCATTGTATGTGGTCCCTGGATGGGCTTCCCCAGGGGCCTGCATAGGGATTCCCCGGGCCAGCTAGAGTCCATATCACCACAAGAAAAATGCCAAAATCCAGCCGCTAAACTTGTTATTTTTTTTAAAATCGCTGATTTGAATATAATATTGACATGTTTGTCAATATCATGCTGGCAATTCTTTATCCCAGAAAGCAAGTGCAGGCACAGTTTGACCCCAATTACGCTCGTAATGGAGGTCGTCCGTCAAGGGACAGCTGATATTTTGTGGCGAGTCATTAATACGGGGACGAAATTTCTTACAGTTAGGTCGCACTAGTGATGGAAAGTGGGGTCAACGCGGACAATATGGTTATTTACAGGATATTGGGGAGTCTACCGGCTGGATTCTGTGCTCGAACAGACAATCCCATTTTCGAACCAAAAATACCGTTATTTAGTGAAATTAGTAATTATTTCGGGGATTTTATCAACATAGTACGATTTTGCGGAGTTGTTTTTTGTAAAATACATATACAAAGTTTGACTAATATGGAAGGATATGCCGATTTGGCCAGTAAAACCGAAACGCACTCGTCGGTAGAGGGCGCCCTTGCGGGAGCCGTGCTTTAACATACTCGAGATCGCCTTAATCTCTACTGCACTTTGTTTGCGACACATAATGTAATATATTTTCTTGCAGGCTTTTCATTGGATGTTTTCTCTGATATTCATTGTCAAACACTATAGCAATACAAAATCTCGAAATCAGCAACAGACTCCATGTCATGTGATTTTTTCAGTTCAAGTAAAAGAAACAACCTATTCCCGGGGAACTCTTCTTCACCATCTTCGAACCTTCTCTCAAGGTCGGAGTCCGATAAACTTCATAAGAATTGTCCTTGAGGCTGTCTTCCGCCCAGTTAAGCGATGTATTCATTGCTTAGCTTCGATAAAGTTTGTGTGCAATGTACGATAGTGTGTGTGCGAGCGTGAATGCTTCACGAACTCAACAGCGAGTAGAGAGGGCGCAGTCGAAATTGCAACAACTTTAGCTCTGTTATTGAACCTATCTTTTTTAATTTGGGGATTTGGCCGAGCGGTGTTGTCTGTTGCATTCTCTGCTAGGTGATTGGGTATCGCACGTTTTGAGTTCGAGTCCGATTGAAACCATCGTATTTCAGAAGTACAACTATCCGATATAAGCACTTGGACATTGGACAATCTTGAATGATAATGATTACGTAAAGAATTTGCATGTCTATTTAGCATACCTGTCCGAACAACGTTTTTACTTTCATTCCGACTGTCATTTGCATCACTCTTAAGAATAACAACTTTATATACAATAACGTTATAATAATATCATTATAGGCATAGGGCCGTTTTCACGTCTCTTTGAAGAAAATATTGTCCACAAATTGGCAAAACATGAAAGTAAAGGATGGACGGTGAGTATTTATTAACAGATGATAGATAGATAGATAGATAGATAGATAGATAGACGGATGGACGGACGGACGGACGGACAGTGCCAGGATCAGTCCCCAATCTCTAATCCCTTTCAATTTGTGGCTTGGATTGAGGATACCAAAGAGGGTTGGACACATCGCTGGCAAGCAGGTCAAGTTGCGGGGCTCTACCATGAAGCACAAAGGATGGGAGCAGCAGTGCCTTCTGGTCACACTGCAGCTTCTCTCGCCTCAGAGCCTAGACTTTGCAACTGTGCACTGCTTTTTTGTGACGAAAAGCATTGCCACGATCCTGCAGGACACACGCGAAGGCCCACACGAAAATGATTGTTACCTCTATTGGCTGCTGCTAGCAAGTGATGAAACCCAAATGCGGGTCGAGATTGGCAAGAGCGAGGCCTTTCGCAACAGAGAAGAGAAGAGATCCACAGGAACCCATCTGTATCCTAGACTCCTAGCATTGTAAGCCCTGCACATGGGTGAAGAGTGTAATGAGCCATGCAAGGTTGAAGCCTTCCCGCTGTAAATCTAGTCGTGAGCGGATACGATTCCTTTTTTCCTCCGGAGCAACAAATGTTACAGTTTCGACAACCTTGCATAGGGACAGCTCGCATAAAACCTTCAACACCATTTAGCCCCTGGGGTCCTGATCCTTCTCTTGCATCATAGCCTTGAGGGTATCCTCAATGGTTATACTTGTAGCACCAGCTTATTGTCTTCACGAAGAGGGACAGCACTATTGTCATCATCATCAGCTGTCAAAATAACAGCCACTACAACAACAGCAACTGCAACTGGGGATACTTTCGTCGCAGATAATGTTGATCGTATTTCATGTCAGACAGAGAACAATTCAGTGGTGTCTCCATTTTGGAATCTATGTATGGAGGCAGAAAACTTTCAATTTTGGCTAACAACTGGAGCCAATGGAGGGGCGATATTCCTGTTTTCAGAGACTTGTCACTGGCCAGCTCCAACATAAGATTGGCTTGATTGAACAGGGAGGGCAAGGCAATGAGTCTTCGTAGTTTACGAGCACTTTCGGTATGAAATAAAGTCTAAGAAGGATGGCTGGCAGGACTGGTTTAAAATCGCCATTCTTTCCTATAAGCAGGAAAATATTGACGTCATCATCCGTTAGATAGAGAGGGGTGCTGAAAGAGCTTTGAAAGGTAATTACAACCAAAGGTCACTGTTGCACTGGAGGGGCAATTTCTAATGGTACTTTTGGAATATATTTGATACGAAATAAACTCTCAGATCGATGGCAGGCAGGAATAGTGTGATTTGCTGTTATTTTCAATTATCAGGTTTTTGGTAATGTAGGGGTAAAATAGTCTGATTGAGTGCTGGAAGTGCTTTAAAACGGATCTATAGGTACTGTCCGACATCGGAAGAGCAAATCTGGATAAGTGAGCACTGAGAATGGTTATACTCACTTACAGGGTAGCCAGATATGAGTAGGTAGCTAAATTGACGTCAAACGTTTAGGCTTCCAAGGCGGCAAGAGCCCTCAAAGCAATGAACGATACACTCGCCTCTATTGCCCTGCCTTTAGGGACAGGGATATCCTGGTATGTTGTACCTGAGACATGTTGAGAAACGTTAAGCAGAGATAGTTACTTCTTAAATCCTTGATAACGAAAATAACTTTCAATCTCGATCAGTTTCTTCCTAAGAGTGTATCCTGTGTTTACACCAGTTTAAATTCTTCCTTACGTGACTAAGCTCTAATCCATTAAATTCAAAGACACTTTTACTTTCCCGCCGAAACCGGATATATCACAGACTAGATTAGCCACTTTACTTATATGTTTATGTACAGTATAGTGTATGTGTATGCGTATACTCAGAGCGCATCACTCACAACTGAAAGTGCTTGTTACTTATCAATCCACTGATACATTATGTTATTGTAGCAGTAGTTCAACGTAGCTGTAGTGATAAAGTTTTAAGAACAAAGCCTCTACTTCCGTCGCCATCACTTGGAATCGAAAGATCCTGCTCCACAAACAATCCCACATATTAAATTAAGTGTCGAGACCAGGAAGAGTTTAAAAAAGAAAGCAAAGCTGAAGTCAGCGTAGGCAGAGTGCATGGCAACTCCAGGTACGCCTAACCTGCAGAGATCATAAGAAGTCTACCACGGAGTAGTGACGAACCAACCCAAGAAAACCAAAATCACAATGTCTGCGTGTCATAGCTACCCCGTACAACTGTCAACTATCGAAGTGATACTGGCAAGAGTGTAAGAAACGTACGAAGAGATACAGTTTGTTATCGCCAACGCCGAAGATGGAAACATCGATGATATTTATTTATCTGCTAACTTTCAGCAATACAACGACAAAACACAAAAGAAATTTAGAATCAACTGCTTCATCGAAGTAAAGGAGAAGACACCCACAGAAGCAACCCCGAGCAAAACCTTCCAGCCAACCCACACGCTGCCCATCTCAGCACCAAACAACACAGTCAATCTACAAAAACTCCAACTGCCTATCTTTAGCGGCGATGTTCATCAATGGATGACTTTCTACGATAGCTTTAAGTCCATGGTCGACAGCAACACTACTCTCGAACCAGTTCAGAAATATCATTCTCTGGGTGGTCAGTTAACGGATAATGCAGCGGACTTGATCGCAGGTTTGAGTATTAAGACTCTGAATACAACAGCACCATTGATCTGCTGACAGAGCATACAGATAAAAACACAAAATAAACAGCAACAATGACGTTGACACAATTCTTCCTGACTCAAGTAACGGTCAATGTCGTTCTACACATACAGCAGGGCATCGCATGTTGTAGGAGAAAGGATCGGAACAGTATGTGAACTCTATATATCGCACAAGATATATTGGACACTATTTAATTGACCATATATACTCATGTATACTCATCGTATGATTTCTTGTGATTTTACTCAGTATTTCGAACACTTCAATGTTTCGCCTTTTTTCCTAGAGTTTTTACTTACGACGATCTTTTGAATTTGAGAGTTGGATATCTTTTCTGTCGGGCAGGAGAATATTGAGAAATGTCGAAGGCCACGGCGGGGTACAAATAGCTAGCTGTCTTTGTTGGAGTTAGTTCATGCAAAGCGTGGCTTGGGTAGCGTCACGCTCAATCACGACATAAAAACCCTGCCAAAATGGTCACAGACGAAGCATCTTGGGTGTCCATGCACATATGCCTAACTATGAATGTCTTGTGATTGAATTTATCGATAAAATTTTATGATTTGAGCATAAATAAAGATGATTTTGATCGATTAAGGTATTTCCCTTTGTCTCCAACAAGCGTGGCAAGCGGCTATAACAAAGGTCTGCAAGCTGTCAATCAAAATGGACGTGCTGCAGGTGTGAATCGGTAAACGTTTGCGATGTCAACATGTTTGATACGGCACAGCATTGTAATTAGATGGGGCGATCGCAGTGCTGTTGCAAAGGGTAGCCCAGCAAGCACAGGCGCTCTGTAGCTTGGTAGTCTGCTAAATAGATCTATTTTCGGCTCGATCTATCGATCCTGTGGTGGATATGCGCGCCACTGCAACCTAAACACTCATTTAGGTTGCAGTGGCAGGCATATCGACAACCGGATCGACAGATCAAGCCGAAAAGTGATCTATTTAGCAGACTACCGAGCTCAAGCGCCTGTGCCCGCATGCTGTATGTCACTCTATATATTGCTATATTGCGTTGTCGCATAGACGTCTTACCAAGACATGTTGCTTTTTCCAATCGTTTCTTTCACAGAACTGTCATTTAAAGCTCAGATTCAAGTTCTCTAGTTGTTTGTTGTCTTGAACATTGTTATTATCGCCGTGTCGTTTTAAGAGATTTTGAGGACCTTAACGACATCATATGTTGCTCCATGCAATGGAATCTGATGTCAAGTAAAGGCGGTGACTTTTTTCAAAGTTGAATAAAATTTCCTTCTGGTTGTGTTAGTCAATTATCGAAGTACCTTTGTTCACAATTATTGATTGAACCACAGAAAGTGGACAGTCTCGATTCTCCCGTCTATGATTCGATATTCACTGACTCATTCTTTCTCTCCTTTGTCGATCGATCGAGCAACATACAAAACTTGGCCCGTTCGTCGAAGCACATATTTGACGAGATGACAAGGTGAATAAACATATTGATGAATGGCCGTACTTTATGCATTTAGGAGATATTCATGTTGCAGTCTCCCTGAAAAAAAAACAGGGCATGTTTAGGCGATAACAAAGGCGATGACTCGGTTATTTGAATAAAACAAAACTTTTTGGACACCATATTTTTATCTATGATAGCGTACACCTGTCGGTTTGACGCCCGACCGTACGCAGATCGCCTATATTCAAAACAATTCTGCGACAATGATGGTGTCTCCTTATGAACGTCCTTGAACTCGTAGTTGCCACCATTGTCTTTTAATAATTGGTAGAATTAATATATCAAAATTTGAAGACACACGTGACAGAATCATGTGATTGTTAGTCAATTGACGGTGTGTAGGGCGAGATGGATAGTGACAGTCCAAGGACCAAGGAAGTATCAGCAGTACGCAGTACGTTGCATGCTGTCTGAGAATGAACCACGTGTTTCCATAGCTACCATGCGAAATCTGGCTTTGACCAATGTACCTGTCCTGTTTTGGAGGATAACTTTCGAGATGCATAGCTACTGTTGAGGTTCAGATATCCGAATCTTTCGTGTTGGAAAGGATTATCGATTTACAGAGAATACTAAACTATGTTATTAGTTTACATGTGCATAACCCAGCACACAGGGCAAAGGCAAATACTAGTTTGGAAAATTTCTGTAAGTCGCTCTCACCAGCGGTCGCGAGGAAAAAAATTTGTCGGTATCATTGCTCCATCATGTTTTTTGTTGTTTGTACGACTCGTTTGAAAGTTATAGACTTTCTTATCGGTGAAATTCATATTGTCATTCAATATTTTACACACAAAGTCACCTGTGCCTTTAAATACGTCCATTCAAAAGGCAAAACGTTTACAGATTTTCGATTGTGATAACTAGCTCCAGGCCATGACATATCTCTGGTAATGAAGTTTACCCCCGGAGTTTACCCGGTAAACGTCGAAAATTGAAATGACATCAACATTGAGCGGTGATCGTGTACCGTTACATAAATATCGGCAAAATAAACATCAGATGACTGGACACAGAGAGAGAGAGAGAGAGAGAAAGAGAGAGAGAGAGAGAGAGAGAGAGAGAGAGAGAGAGAGAGAGAGAGATAGAGAGAGAGAGAAAGAGAGAGAGAGAATGGGAATAGTTTATGCAGTCGCCAATTGACCATGGTCTTTAGGATGAATGATGCGTTGTCGAATTACACATTTGCGAAAATGTACAGATACTTTCCCAAACACTACGGGATTTTTGGACCTCTTTTTGTTTTAAGCGTAGCCGTACTAATTAATCATTCATGGGCCCACTACGGCAGCGACACGCTGTCTTACAGGTTTTTACACCTGACAGAAATATATATCACTATTGCCACCGTCCCACGCTAGCATAATCCTAAAGATTCACCAAATATATAGTACACACGTACATGGAAACGTATATGTAACGTATACCTTATTTTATAACAAGAGAAGAACAAAACGGAAAGTGTTGAAGTTACTCTTCAAATGTTTGATTCGCAAGTTTGCTACAGTCTATACTTACAGAAAATGGTCACTGTAGTCTCCTATCGAAAAATATGTTCTTCAACACCACGGTTCTTATGATCAGTGATGTCAGATTTTATTGTTGTTCTAAACATAGATTAATGCACCCCTGTGTTAATTTCCGATTAATTCAACGCTTTCAAACCGTATTTATTTTTTTCTAGTCGAATTGAGAGGGATTTTAGTACTTCTGTAGACAAAACTATGGGAAATATCAGAGTATCTTGGCAATGGCAGGACGTCTAGGCTATCGTTTAGCTACAACAATTGTACAGTTGCAGCCCGCGCCCAGGCCCGGGTAAGCTTAATTCAGAATGTAATAACGTCAGTTGCGGCGGCGTCGTGGATTGACTGTACCTTTGTCATTACTGTTGAAGTACACCAGTTATTGCTACAAGCATCTTGGGCTTCATGAAACGTTGTTTTTAGGTGTACTGGTCTCTCCGTTATATTCAGTTACGTATAATCTGTTGTTTGCATGTCAACACCTTAGCCTGTGTACAACCTCCTGTGCACCCTTATCGTGACCGTATTTTACATAGACATAAACATTTAATCCCGCCCGTTAATGTCAAAGGTGAACGGGATTAACTTGATCCGGGTATTAAGTCCCTGGCCTTTAAGCAGAGATAGCTACTTCTCAATTCCTTGATAATGAAAATAGATTGTCATCTCGTCAGTTCATTCTATTATCCTGTGTTTACACATGGTTTGAATTCTTTTTTATTTGACTCACCACTAACCAATTAAAGTCAAAGACACTTGTTACTTTCCCGTCAAAAACGGCTATACCATAGCCTGAATTTGCCACTTTACTTTAGTATATGTTTATGTACAGTATAGTGTATGTATATGCGTATACTCAGAGCGCATCACTCACCACTGCAACTGGTCATTACTTATCCATCCCATGATATATTATGTTATTGTAGCAGTAGCTCAACTTAGCTAGCGCTGAAGAAATAAAGTTTGAAGAAATAGAGCCGCTACCTCTGTCTCCATCACTAGAACTCAAAAGATCCTGCTTCACAAACAATCACACACAAGACAGGCTTGTTAGGCCATCTGTAATATTGCCTTGATAAAACCTTCAAATAGTTCTTTTTTTCCTTTACTCTCTCATGTCCTCAACGTCTTTGATGTCTTAGAGAGCGAAATCTATGGCTCAACAGGTGGTGTCTTTATGCTTGCGCCTATCTATATATTACAAAACATATTTTATTTCTCCATCCTTAAAAAAGTAGTGTGATGTATTTGATGCCCTGCAGGATGATTCGCTTGAGGTTAATCGTGCTGATATCAATCCTCTTTATGCCAGTTTCAGGTCTGTAAACAGAATGTGTCCAGTCTCATTACCAATAAGTCAACATGAAAATCAATACAAACAAATTTGATGGCAACACCAACCCAGTGTTGATTCGTTGCTTTGAGCGCATGGTCCGTTAATAATTGATCAAACTCGTTTTCGGTGCTCAGCTTGAATAGTGTCCTGCAAGTGATGAATGACAGTCTACTAGCCGTCTACAGGTGGAAGGTGTTTTCACCTTCTGATTTCAACCAAAACATAGATCCCACCACATCATAGAACAGATTGGCTGTGCCACTAACACTGTAACCACAATACCAGTCACAGCTGTAGATAATTAGTCTTAGCTCATTGTTCGAATTTATTATTGTTTTGTCGGTGTTGAGGTATTTGAGTGAGAAGGTGAAGAACATGTACGAGAGATCTTGACATTAATTTCCAAAAATCTTTCAGCTTGAACAACTTATCTTTTTCATCATATATCAGGATGTTAGGCACATTTCGTGAAAGTTCTGATGGCAGATCCTCCTCTGGGTACTAAGAAGGCCCAGCAGAGTGGTGGCAACATTTTACGGCACAAACTTGCCACAAACAGTTGTCAGGGTGATTCTCGATGCGACCACCTTCACCAATGACACCTAGCTTCCCGAAAAGCTGGTTGGCCTCGGGAAGCCTTCAAAGCAGAGAGAAAAACGCACGACAAGATGTTGGAGAAATTCAAACGTGACAGAGAGGTGTACTTAATATACAGCATATCCAAAACTGTAAAAGACAGACATAGAGCCAATAGCTAGAGGCTGAGGGAGCTGTCTTTGATGGATGACGACTTGAGCTATTTTGATATGAGTCAATAATGTGTGAGATGGGGGCTGGCTTGTTGCATTGGAACATTTGCCATGACTTGCTGTTTTTCGAAAGGTTGTCTTCAGGACTTATTGTATATTTCATCTTTATAACAACCTTATTGACTTGCTATATTTCTCTATATCTCTCAAGGGCAAGACACTTGCAGATAGCAGCAAGTGTTAGATGGGAAAACAAGACAAATCATGCTCAGTTTCATCCAGTCCACTGCCAAAAGACCCAGGGAACTCCACAAATCCTCTCTATAGGCAGCCGCCCTGCACTTACTGCCAGTCAACTGACAGAGGGCATACACCACTGAGAACAGCATTCTTATTTACTCTGACGTAACGTTGCTCTGTATCATACTGGCGGATGTCTGTTTGATGGTCCAGACGGATGTAGGGGAGGCAAAGCCTATCATCCTTGTGAATACTGGCACTCATGAGGTCTTAATCCTCTGGGACAACATTTCAAGCAGTGTGGTGATCCTTCACACCTACCGTGTTGTTTGTGGCTGGATAGCCGAGTTGCACAAGCCTGCCCCTAGGAGGTGGCTAAAGCTCTACCCTCCTCCTATTCTATTAAAAATATAGTAGCGGCCATTGGTGAAGCGCAGCCTCTCAGGCGCGCCCCTCGGGCGTGTCTGATTGGCCTCAGACAACTTTTTTGGAGGCAGCTGCTTGGTCAGCTCTCACATTACATGGGTGAGGGTCTCAACTTCATTTTTGGTGTTCCAGCGCTTGCTGTCAAAGGGAGACAGAAAGACCTTGTTCAAGCACTGTCCATAGATATTGTGCCCCATGGAATGCAGCACATCCATGACACAGCAGAAGCTCATAATGCTGAAGAAGGCCTCTTTGAACTGCTCATGACAGAAGATTCACATCAGCACACGTTTTTAATGTCCTTGGACGTGTTGATTACCACTCCTCTGCAGCTTGGATACAGTAAATCAAGGGACACAGGCCAACATACTCGGCAAATGGGCGCCATGTACACTCGTCCTTCATCTCGCCAAGCACCTTCTGGTTCTCTTCGCTGTAGAGGAAGTGATCGTGTGGGTAGCTGGACATGTCGTAGAGGAGCCAGTACCTGACCATGTCTTGGTAGATGCGCCTGTCTGGACCTTGATGAGGACTGAGTCAGTATCTTTGTAGAGCAGCTGGCAGCACTTCCCGTATTTGGTTTTCATTTGGTTGTACAAGAAGTCATACATGTGGAGCATCGAGAGATCCAAGATGCTAATGCCAATATACACAGGGCAGTTGAGAACGTACCAGCACTTAAGGAGCTGGACTGCTGCAAGGTCATCATCAAAGATAGTTGCCCACAAAATAGACAGGGCTGGATAGCAGGCACCGAATCTTATCCTCCTAATAATGTACATGTACAAGCTGCACATTGACCTGCTTGCTGCAGTTCTCCATGGTTTTCTCGAAAATGTAGTTGTTCATTACCTTGTAGCAGTCCTTTTCAAAGTTGGTGGCTGCCTGCTTCCAAAGCTCTGAGTTAAGCCAGATACTGGGCGCAATCCAAGGGCTCTGCACAACCTTCAGGGAATCGTGGATCTTCTTCATCCACAGAACCAGGAAGAGGTACAGCTACAGGCTGCAATAGTGGTGAATGTAGTGCTCCTTGCTGTAGAGGTTGCGGACCAGCTGTATGACCTCAGAGGGTGCCCGTCTTTCTCCACAGAGCCCTTGTTGGTGCGCTGACAGCCAATCTCCCTGAACAACCATGCTCTGTTGGGCCAGGGGGGGGGGAAATAATTGTGAGCCTGGTGCAGCCTGACAGGATACGTGAGGTTTACCTTGAGGATGTAGCTTTCAGAAGCACCATCTGGATGGGTGGTGATGGTTGCCTCGTATGGAAAGCCGTCACTGTCTTAGGGAGCTGTTTTAAACTCAATAATGTGCATTGGCATTATGATTATACCATTAACATTATGATGATGTTCATTTACTCTATTGTGATGCCGATTTACACAACAGTGATGTCCATTTACATCTTGATGATGTCCATTTACATTATAACGATGTCCATTTACATTATGATGATACCCATTTACATTATGATGATGTCCATTTTCATTTTGATGATGGGCATTTACATTTTGATGATGTCCATTTACATTAGGATGAAGTCCATTTACATCATGGTGATGTCCATTTATATCATGGTGATGTCCATTTACATTTTGATAATACCCATTTACATTATGATGATGTCCATTTTCATCATGATGATGTCCATTTACACCATGGTGATGTCCATTAATGTCATGATGATGTCCATTTAAATTATGATGATGCCCATTTGCATTATGATGATGTCCATTTACATTATAATGATGGTCATTTACATTTTGATGATGTCCATTTATATTATGATGATGTCTATTTACAGTATGATGATGGGCATTTACGTTATGGTGATGTCTATTTACATCATGAATATGTCCATTTACATTATGATAATGCCCATTTACATTATGACGATGTCCATTTACATTATAATGATGTCCATTTACATTATTGTGATGGGCATTTACGTAATGATGATGTGCATTTTCATTATGATTATGGGTATTTACATTTTGATGATGTCTATTTGTATCATGATGATGTCCATTTACATTTTGATAATACCCATTTACATTATGATGATGGCCATTTACATTTTGATAATACCCATTTACATTATGATGATGGCAATTTACATTATAACGATGTTCATTTACATTTTGATGACGTCCCTTTACATTATGATGATGTCCATTTACATTATGACGATACCCATTTACATTATTGTGACGGGCATTAACATAATGGCGATGTGCATTTACACTATGATGATGGGTATTTATATTTTGATGATGTCAATTTACATTATGATGATGTCCATTTACACCATGATGATGTCCATTTATATCATGATGATGTCCATTTACATTATGATAACACCCATTTACATTATGATGATGTCCCTTTACATTATGATGATGTTCATTTACATTATGATGATAATCATTTCCATATGATGATGCTCATTAACTTTATGGTGATACCCTTTTACATCATGATTTTACCAATTAACATCATGATGATGGGCATTTACATCATGATGATACCCTTTTACATTATAATGATGCCCATTTCAATTATGACGACGCCCATTTACATTATGATGATGCTCATTAACTTTATGGTGATGGCCATTTGCCTACCATGATAATTATTGACATTATGTTTATTCTAAATTTCAATATAAAGGAAAATGAGGGCAACTCCACAAATCGGCTCTACAAAGTTTGTTTAATATTACGACAGGTGAATAAAAGAATCATTGCATTTATTTTGTGTTGAAATCGGTGAATCGATAGTGCTTTTTGATCTTGGTCCCCGGTAAACCGGTTTGTTGATTGAGTGATTCGTCTTAACGGTGTTTTGGAACAAAAAATGGGGTTCCTTGATCAGTCGCTCTCTTGTTTTGTATACCCTCCGCTTGGTTGTGTGGTGAAGTCATCTTCGTGCTCGAGAAGAAGCCAGATTCGTTATTGAGAGAGTTGGCCACTATTGACTGACTCTATAGTGAGCGATCGGGTGTGTGGTGTCATATTATAATTAACATGACCCAGCATCGACCGGAGTTCCTGGACGCTTATAAGGATTTTTGTTTTAGGGCATATTTTGAGCGTTGCTAGTGCTCGTTATGTTAACAGTAAATGTTTTACTAATATGACAACGATTAGTTTTTTTAGGCATTTCAATCGATCATCCGAACTTTTAGTTTTGGGTCAATTTTTCACGGACTTTGTAATAGATTTCGGGTCGATATTGGTGCCTGCTTTCCGGTTGTGATGTTGCATGTTGTGAAAGGCTGTTTCGAGAAATAAATTTATCTCTCTGTGTTTAGCCATTCCCAGGTTTCATGATTTCGTTAACAATATTTGCTGTAAACGGCCTTTGAAATCGGTTTGGTTTGAGGGGAGTATTGGTTTATTTAATTCATGCCGCCAACTTTGATTACTTTAATATGGCAGCTTTCTCAGTTTTTGATTTTCTTTGCCAGATGCTGTTTTTTGTATTGATTAGCAATCTTTTTAGTTTTGTTGATTGCAGTACCAATTCGATGACAGATTGCATCTTGCTTTTATACGATAAGTTGTGGCATAAAATGGAGACAAAAAAATCAGATTCCCCGTTGTTAAAACCGCTATCGTGAAACCTTTTAACTGTTTGAGCGATATGGGCAAAGTGTGTTTGAATTAACTCACCGGACTTTTCGGTTGTCGTTCCGGATATCGACGGAATGCTTACTCCTTCACATGTTGGTCAAAGTTACATAAAGAGCTATGATTTTGTAAGAAGAGTAGTAAAAGAATAGTGTACTTTTGGGATTATCTTGTTTTTTCCTACAAAACATCTTGTTTTTCCTACAAAACATCTTGTTTTTTTAACACAGGAAACTCCTTCTTACGCACATGCGCGTAAAGAGGGAGTTCCCTGAGTCAGCGCTAGCTATGACTGAGCCTAACATCAATATATACTATTCTAAAAAAGAAAAAATAATTATTACCTCATGTTGTTATTCCGGTCGGCCGACGGAGTCAAGCTACTAAGAATTAGTTTTTTGTGCCACTTCCTCCAGAACTACTCGTTGATTCAATGCGGTAACCATGGAGCAACCCCTGCTTTGTCATTGATATAGCTAACAGATGGTTATCTAAAAATAATCCAGTGTGGTATGAATAGACATGAAAAACTGCTGGTAGGTCACCTACATTAAGTGAAGGTGACCTCTGCAACAGCCGGCACTGACGTCACTACCACTACAGATTACTCAGCCTACAGGAAACAGGAAATAGGCGTCAGCGTTTTTTCAGATGACTAACTGTGCTATTTCAACATCTTTATGGATATTTAAGCAGGCAGAAAGCTGTGAAACAAGTCACATTTCTAAAATGGATGGAGACTCTTCAACACAGACAATTGACTGGGATATGGTTTCACTTGCAAGCTCTACAGATGGATTGGAGTATAAATATTTCCCAGCAAGTAATCCAGAAGCCCTGAATGAGCGAATTAGGCATTGTGTGAAATTTTATCGTGATATAGTTATTGGAAATAATTATCAATTTTCAACACTGGAAGAACCGGAGGTGCCTCAACTAGAAGATCAACAAACCCCAAAGTGCAAGAAAGTGATTTCTCCCGATGAAATTTTCAATGAGTTGAAGCGATCTTACCAGAGAGGAGTGGTGATCCCAGAGATACTGGAACCACCAATCATCACGAATTCATTCGAAGAGTTCAAGATTGGATTCAAGAATTTCTACCATGGTTTTAGAGCAAGTGATCAACGGAAGTTACAGGATAACTACTTGTACGGTCAGTGGTTGGAAAAAGCTTTCGTTCATTTCAGCGAGAAGAAAAAGAAAAAGGAGAATTTCATTGATTGGGTTGAAGAGAACTGTGACATAAAACATGTTCGTGCGAGACTGTTCAGAAAATTGTATAATGATTTCAAACATTATCCGCAAATATTACATTGTAAATTAAGCTTTGAATGGTTTAACAAGAATGGTAAAAAGTTGTTGTTATATTTTGATGACCACAGAGAAGAAATTTTTCAGTGGACCAATCCTCTACAGTGCACATGTAATTTATGCGCAACGACCTTTAACTTACATGTGATGTCATGACTGAGATGAAACATTCTACAGTTTTCAGAAAAATCGTTCCGATAGGTTTCTGAACGATCTCGTTAACTAACTTTCATATCCATTTAATCCATAATGTCTTAGGTATCGTTCCAGTGGTGGACTAAATCCTTCTTGTTTTTGTATTTCTAGTGCCTGTTTGAATATGTTCTGAATAAGTTCTGACTCGTTTTCTGTTGTTGCACCTTTTTCTTGTATTTGAGT